>JBBPMP010000805.1:0-11678 GCA_038090395.1 Boletales sp. KT-2023a
CGACAGATGGGGTGAACAACGGGTCAAAGCGGACGCCGACTACTTGAGGAGCCTGCAGGAACGAGGGGGGCCAAAGGTCGATTACATGCCCGTCGTATTGCCTGGTGGAAGCGTGCGTTCCGGTTTCGTTTCACATTGTTCAACTTTCATGACCGCGCATCCTGTAGGGATTCAATCTTTCTGGGGGAAAGTGGGGCATGAACGACATTCGACGCAACGGCGGTCGGTTTTTGTGGCGACAGATATACAATGCACGCCGTGCGGGCGTGCGTATCATCTATGGTGCGATGTGGGACGAGTGCGTGTCTCGCCTCGAAAACGGCTTGATCTGAGATGGACGTTTTCAGATACGACGAGGGTACTGCGTTCATGCCCGTCGTGTCCCGTTCGTCCGAATTACCAGTTCATCCGTCCTTTCGATTCGTCGCCCTCGACGTTGACGGGTACGAGCTTCCCTCTGACTGGTACATGCGTATCGCCGGGTTCGCGGCGGAAGCGCTCCACGGCGAACGGATTTTGCAAGACACGTTCCCTCTCGCAGAACTGCAAGATTATTGGAATACCCGGCCACGTCTCGCAAGCACGGACGAGAAGCGGGTCGAGAAACAGCACGACGACGTGGACAAAGTCACGCGCACATTCGAGGCGTGGCAGGTCTCGGCTGGCACGAACGTCCCCATGGATGCGCCACCGCCGTACAGTCTAGAAGACGGGTCCGCAGAACGGTGGCAGCAACGACAACCGGCCGTCGTACCGCCGCCGCTTGTTCGTCAAGACACACGCCCATCTACAGGCCACAGTTTGCCATCGTCGTTGGCTGCGGCGGGTGCCGCGGCTGCCTCATTGACCGCAGCAGCCGCTGCGCAAGTGCTCGCCTCTGGAAGCTCGAGTGCCTCAAGACACGGGTATGGCCAACCGTCGTTGCCACCCCGCGTGGACATGAAGAAGCGCCCTTCGACCTCATCGTCGATATCGACGCCAACCAGACCATATCCACCGCCGACAGAGATCGTCATGGCTCCGCCGCCTGTCCCGCAACGATCGTACGGTCATGGGCGTTCGCCCGAACCTGGCGTGGGGGGTTTCCGTCCCGTGTTTCATCCCCATCAGTCTCAAGTTGGTCACGTTGCCTCGATTGGGCATGGCCATGGATCCATCTCAGCAGGCATGCCATTACCATTACCCGGTGCGATCCCCGTCGAGCACGGGCATGCCCGGGGACGATCCCGCTCCCGATCGAGGCACGGGTCCCGGTCCCGGTCCCGGTCTAGTTCCCGTTCGCGCAAGCACAACAAAGGACGTGCCCGGTCCCGATCCCACTCGCGCCACGGCCGTTCGTCGTCATCGGCACACGCGGTGCACGCTGCCCACTCGGCCAGCGTGGTGGGTCATCATCGACCTCTCTCGCACGCACACAGTCTATCTCCTGGCGGGTCGTCGTCGCACGGACATGGACCTGGACTTGGGTTTCCGCATCCACAACCGGAGTTGCATTACACACGTTCGGACGGTGCGGCGTACGCGCATGGTCACGGGTATGCGCCTATGCACTCCATGCCCGTCGGCCCTAGTCATGCGCCGTACGCAGCGGGCCCGCCGTTCGCGCAGGGGGCGTCCGACCCGGGATACGGCGGGTACGGGCAGCAGGGCGGGTGGGCGCACGGGTACGATGGGATGGGGGGAGGAGGACCACAGGCGTATGGGGGGTACGGGCACGCGTCGCCGCGTAAGTCTTTTTTTTTTCCTTTTGTGCGTGTGTACTCACCCGTGGGATGCGGCCATCGCTTTTTTCTTTTTTTTCGTCAGCGCCTGGACCACCTTTCGCACCATCGCCGTACTACGCGCCGGGCGCGCCGTACAACGGACCTGTCGTCGCCACGGGCGGGAGCGGCGGGGGAGGTATACAAGGGGGCGTGCAGTCGGCGCTCCAGCTCGTCGAAGGGATCGCGGGAAGGCAACGGCGGCAGCAGCTCGAGAAGAAGGTCAGCAAGCTGAGTCAGTCTGAATCGTTTATTTATTTTTTTGGAGTGCGCGATGCTGATGGATGATTGTTCGTCGCGAAGCCGGGACCACGTTGTTCAACAAGCTCAAGTGAGATGCGGCGAGAAGGCGTTTTGGATTGGTTGTTTGGATGTTGTTGTACCTTGCACGCGCGGTGGTTCCGGAATCGTATGTATGTACATATGGGTAAGGATTTAGTAATCGCATCCGCTTATGTGTTGATTATGTAATGGAATTTTTGATTGCTTATCAAAGGATATGCATTGAATGTGTTACCATTGGCATTTAGTAAGCATTAGTAAGCATCAGGGCAAGTGGTTACATTATTACTTAATTATGCTTGACCAGAAATAAACAATGTATCAAATATATAATTACATGATAACAGATCATTTGATGCCAGCTCAAAAATTTGTTCTAATATTTGTGTTTTGAAGTATTATGTTCAATTTATCTATGAGGGACAGATGGTTGGGAAGACAAAGAGCATGATTAGGGGTGCAGGCACAGATGATTATATCATGGTAGCCAAGCAAGTATAAGTATCTAGTGATCAACTCTGACTAGGTGTAAAATTGTAAGGTTTTTACCTTTACCCCTATCCTTACATAAGCCTCTATGCTGCATAAGCACCTCTTGAGCAGTAGAAGTATAAGTGCCCCTGCAGTCACATGTGCTTGTTCCCCAGATCTTAGATAAGGTTTCACATACTATGGCCCACACTTGTGGATTCCCCTCTGAAGCATTCTCAAGACATCATATCATTCTTGGATACTGTATGATCTTCAATCCCTGACGTCATCAAGATGATCTCATGCCAGATATGCAGAGATAACCCTTTGTATGCATTCTGATGTGATCCTGGACTTGTCTGCTTGGGCATTATAGACAATTATGATTGGTTTCCTATCTCATGGCTCCATTATGACTCCAGAGCCAGTTTCATACTTTTGTAACATTTCATAGGTCCATTCGACTCTAGACCTGATTGTGGTAGTGATCCCCATTTCATAGCCCCAGTGTTGGTTCAAGGGCTTAACAAATATAGATAAAGCATACTGTATATACCCTGGGTATAGGATATTGGAGTACAGCATGGTCTGTGCACCATGGAGAATAGGTATATAAGTAGCTAGGTAGTGATGTAGTACCTTAGTCTTGATATCAACTTCCTTTATGTGCATTTCACAGCACTTTGCTGCTCATAAGTTGCTCAGGTAACTGATTGTCTCGATTCACCCATCCCATGCACTACTGTGCATTATGTCCCATAGAAGAACAGACACTGTCTTGCAAGTAAGACATCACACATGACTGCTCCCTGTCAAGATACACAGCACACTTGTACAAGTAAAGGAGCTACCAGTGCTCATCATTTCTTTGGGTCTTTGTTAGATCCAAGATCCTAACAAAAATACTGCATTTCAACACACATTGAATATGTATGTACATGGAATATGAATGTTGAGATATCGTGCCATCCAGTCTGATGATAGCTACATATATGAGAAATGTAAATATATGAACAATAGCAGGTGTGTAGGGCATGCATAAAATACATACATATGTACAGTATGATAGATTGAAGTCACAAGTATTGATCCAATTATTTTTCTGTTCAGCAAATGAGCAAATGGAATGCATGCTCCAGTGGATGTTTAATACCTCTACATATGGGGTGTGCATGTCCACCAGTGCACTGCTCAAGGATACCAATATTGAAAAGCTTGGTCAAGAAATGCTAAAATTCACAGCAATACATTGTTTATGGTACAATCACCATGAAGTTCCAGCCATGTATCCTTTCTAGTTCCTTATGATCAACTTCAATGTGGCCATCAAATCATATCAAGACAAGATGGACTTTATACTTTGCTTAATGGTTCCAATTTTATGTTTTTATAGACAGAGAGCTACATATGCTTGGCAGAAACTGGTCTTGTTTTTGGGTTATAATCTAATGATTTTATGAGTTTCTGCTCTTCTTAGTGAGGGGTTTAGAAATTCATACATATATATGTTTATTTTAAAAAGTATCCATATTATACAAAATAGATATATCAATCTATGGATTTCAAAACATAATCACAATATGAAGAAGTATGTAGAATCATCAATCTGTGCATATCAAAATACAGTACTGTACATTCATAATGTGCAAAAACAGAGTCATTAATTTGTACATTTCAGAACATATATACATACAATGTATAATACATATAATATCATGTTAGATCATGTACATTATTGCATGTGTTCATACTGTATTGTGCAACTATACATTGTATAATGACATAATATAATATTATCATTGTCCATGCACATTATGGTATGGATCCATAGTATGCAGCCAGCAGTCATTAACATCATACTAGACACTGTATGCATTGTGAAGCTACAGCTTTACAGCTATCTCAAATTCCAGCCTGATACTAACAAAAGCATTGTGATCATGATTGCATTTTCCAGCACTATTTTGCAATGGGCATTGAAGTCCATTTACCTGGAGGAATGGGACTTCAATGCTAGTTACAAGACCTTGTCACTTGCTCAGCCAGCAGTTATTAACATCATACTAGACATTGTCTGCATTGTAAAGCTACAGCTTTACAGCTATCTCCAGTTCCAGTCTGGTATTAACAAAAGCATTGCACTCATAATTGAATTTTCCAGACCTGTTTTGCAATGGGCATTGAAGTCCATTTACCTGGAGGAATGGGACTTCAATACTAGTTACAAGACTACTTACTGTATAGTATAACAAAGCATGGATGCATTTGGCTAATTTAGAAAAGGAAGGATCTCAAGTGTATATCCAACAGCTATACAACAACACTCATACAAGAGGAGAAAAGCTTGTTGAGTTCTATCTGGAAAGTTGGTTAGAGGAATAAAATGTAAAATAGACTGTTTAAGTTCTGAGGATGAAGAGTAAGTAGCATTGTGTAGTGAAAAGTAGGAGTGGTGTATAAAAAGCATCAAAATAGTAATGTGTGTAGAAAAAGTGTACCAAAGTATGACAAAGAGTATAATAAAAAATAAAGAAAAAAGTGTAGTCAAAGTGTATATAATATTTTAGGTCTTGATGGATGATATAGATCCAAGGAACACTGTCCCTACCATTTTAATATCATATCTACAGAATGGTAGAGCTTAGCAATTATTTTAAACCTAGACATTTATCCTCTTTTTGTTTTTGCAAGGTCTAAGATATTAATTCAGAAAAGTGTTCTCACTGTCTAGGAATAATGTTTTGTATGTCTGTCAATCTTCTGAAGCAATCAGAAATGATTTCCAGGCCTCACATATAGTAATTCTTTTGAAAGTGATCTCAATTGACATTATTGGATCCTTATTGAAATCAGAGGGAAAGGATGCTATTTTAATGGTTGTAGTTTGATTTTCAAAGATGGTACACTTTTTCCCTGTGACAACAAACATTACAGTGGAAGGAGTTGTCAAAATATTTCATGACCACATATTCAAACTCCATGGCACTCCTTGAAAAGTCATTTCAGATCAAAGATCACAGTTTGTATCATTTTTTTATGAAAGATCTCTACAACTAACTCAAAATTGAAAAAAACCCATCAATGGTGTTCCACCAACAGAGAAATGGATAGACAGAATGTTACAACACTACCATTGAACAATATCTCTGTCTTTACACCAATCTTTGTCAATTAGATTGGGTAGAATGGCTTTTCCTTGCAAAATTTGCTTATAACCAACATACCACTATAGGAACTGGTTTCTCTCCCTTCATATTGAATTATGGGCAACAAGTGTTGATTGGAATAGACTGCCATAAACAAATCTGCAATGCTTCCACTAAAGACTTCATTGAACATACAAAAAAGTCATATGAAGAAGTCAAATCTTCATTAGAGCATGCAGTTGTGGATATGAAGCATTTCTATGATCAATCTTGTGAAGTTCTCCCAAGTACAAAAAAAGAGATCTAGTGCTCCTTGATGTCACACACATTTGCACAGAAAGACCATTGAAGAAACTTGATGACAAACAATATGATCACTTCAAAATTATTGAAAAAGTTGGTGAATTGGCATACAAACTGTCTATGTGCTTGTCTGGCCAGGAAGCCAGTTTGAGGTGGTGTAGGAAGGAGACACATGCCTGGAGGAAGTCAATGAAGGAAAAGGAGTCATCAGTGTGGGTGTTCTTTGAGGCTTTGACCAATGCTATGGAACAGAGTGTTTGCATGTTGTTGGAATTTAACAAACTGAAAGTACTGTTGTTGAATCAGAGGTATCTGGCTGCATCTCTGCAGCCTTACAAGGTGAAATACCAAAGTTCAACCCAGTTGAAAGAAGCTAGTTTTTGCAGTACACATTAGAAGGGATGCTGGATGATGATGCTTGGGGGTACATGGCTAGTTGCAAAATCATTGATTTTGGGCTTTTTCTTGTCTGCATCTAGGTGCTCAGCTTCAGCTTCTAAAAGTGTGGCTTCCTCAGCTTGCATGTGAAGCTGGGCATTTCATTCTTCAACTCTTCTTTTGTGATCTAGTGTCCAGGCATTGGAGAGTTGCTCAATGGCTTGTGCTTGGTCACTGTTACAATGTCTGGGTAGGAACAGGTGTAGACTCAGAGGTATGTCTTCAAATCAAGGAGGTCAGGAGTCAAAGGGAATATACTCTGGAATGAAGGTTTTTGGAGTGATGGAGGTATGCCATTTAGGCCTAGAGATGGCATTATGGTTTTCCCATGTTGTTCACTTATGCCATCCTTTTGTTCTTTTCTTGATCATGAGCATGCTTGATATTCTTTTCTCTTTACTTATTCTTGCTTATTTGATGTTGACGTGTCCTTTGTTCCCTATTGTTCTTTGACCTTCTATGCTTATGCACCTCTAAGTATATAAACCTTGTAGTTTGCCTCATTGTACTTCATTCTTGATCTGCACAATCTAGCATACTCTTGAGTCACTCTCTGTCCCTCAGTCCCCTCAGTCCCCTACTGTCAAGTCTGGTTCCACTGGTCACAGGAGATGTGGAGGTGTGGAGTGGACAAGGGGGGAGTGGAGGTTGAGAGTTGGAGGTGGAGATGGAGATGAAGTTGAGGACTGTGGCTTCAGGTGTGCCTGCACCCTTGTACTGTCCTGTCCTTGTATTTTAGAGAATGAAGTAGTTGGAGGTACAACAATAGCCTAAGCTACGAAGGCAAATAGAGAATGAAGAGAGAAGAGGAATCAAGGGATCGAGCAGAGGTTGACCAGAGGTAACTTAGTCAATTTACAAACTGAGGATTAAGTCCTCAGCAAGAGCAGATTAAGTACATGGAGGACAAAGGCTGTACTAAGGGTAGATAGAGAGTGGAGTAGCAGAGTAATATAAGACAGGGAGGGCAAATTACTACTACAGGGAGGATGGAGTACAACCAGGGACAGATATGGGTCTAGAGCAGATGGTGAACTACATACAGGGACATGGACAGGGACCTGCCAGGAACAATGGACAACTCAGGGATATGTGGAGTTGTTGCCTGATGGCAGACAATGAGTGGCAGAGTGTGGAGGGAGCATTGTGATGTTGGGTCATGAGGTGGAGAAGTTGGAGAAGAGCCAAATGGTATGGAAAGGACATGGAATGTGACACCTACCTCTGTTCCAGTCTTTGACCACATAGCTTTAGGCACTTACTATACAGTGACTCCAAAAAGCATTACAATAACTAACCCCAAACCGGGGCACAAAGCACCCCACAACAACCTGTGGGAATTTCGCTTAGCTTTGGTGGGACCAAACAAAGTACAAACCCCTGGCTACAAATCGGTCCCTGGGTCATGTGATTTGGTCCAGGGGTGGCGAAGATATGACAGTTTTAAAACAAGAACACCATTGTAACAGTTTTTGGACTTTTGCTATAAGATACCAAATCTCAATCATACAAAGTTTATTTGCTGTTGTTTGGTGCCACAAACAAAGATACACATATGTACATGATGTCTGAGCTTGAAAACATTCCCACACCCATTGACTTTCAGCCACAATTGTCATGTGATCTCTTTCTGATACTCAAAAACACACCATTCTTTCTTGGCTTGATTCTGGCCTTTCTGTTTGTTCTATTGCATCAAATATAGGTCTCAGCACTGCTACCACTTCTAGACTTCATTCCAAGATGTGTTCTACCTTGCAGAAGTTGCTTGGAAGCTGTCCATTCAAGCTCTCCTCTACTGATATTCAATATGTTGCTTCATCAGCAAAAGTGGCACAATCTAGCTAGACGTAGCTAGACATAGCTAGACTATACTAGGACTGGCAGGCCTAGAACTCCTTGCTGTGAAATACACTTTCTTGCAATTGTCCCAATGTCTTGCAAGCATTGTGCTATCATGCTAGCTCCAAATATGTGTACTCACTTAGCAAGACCTTGCTAGGGCCTACAAGATCTCGTACATACCACATGTGGCACACTCGGATCCCACTTCTTGGTAGCATCTGTTTTGCTTGCTAGATCACACCAGTTCTAGTACAATAGCAAAGCACATGTGTTCATTATAATACTATTACATCACACCAGCACAATAACACTACTGTCCTGGGCCCATAGCAAAAAACATGGCACAAGAAAGTGGAAGTCCAAGAGTAAAAACATGGTCCCAGTGGTGAATTGAAGTCTTCAAAAACCATTTTTCTTCTTGGTGGTCCAACGGTGGGGATTCCTTGTACAAATTGCCAATGGTGCAGGACCCTTCTTCTTATTGGCACTCAGAGTGACTCCATTTCATGTTCTGAGGTGCAAGGTGACAAATCCAACTCTTTGGCAGTGATTCTGCTGGATGTGTGAGTGCTTGACATGAGCAATGTGGATGCTGATACTTTGGGTTCACGTTCTGCAGGCCTGGCTGGTGGAGACACAAGTCAAATCGCAGTCGCCTCTGTGGTATGGTCTTCAGGGCCAGATGATCAACAAATGGCACTAGTGCCAATGGGGATTGAACCACCATGACTGGTTGGATTATCATCTGCGAGCTCAGGTAATGGAGTTGGAGACCTGAAGTCTCTCCCCTCTGCAGCATGATGTTTGAAGGTGGATGGAAGGTGTTTTGCTTTGGCAGCACATTGAGTGTGGATTGCACTAATATTGTCATCAGAGTCCATATGGTCCTGGCTCTGAGGGAGTGCTTGCCTAGAAAGAGTTAGAATACATCTGGATATATGTGAGAACCTATGAATTCCACCAGATAAGTGTCTCATGGGTCCAGTCATCCTTGTCATCAAACATTTCAATGATAAGCCATAGAAGCTCACTTAAATTCATTTGACTGATAACAGTGCACCAGCATGGTACTGTACTCAAGGTAAAGTACATCTGCTTGAAGATGTGGTTAACAAGTTTGCATGACTAGTCTAATACATACCAAAATGTGTATGTATGCGATAATGTATGGCATGGCCTCAGTCAGACCCCATGCATGGTTCTTTGATGCCTTTGATGCATTGCTGGTCACAGTACTGGTTGCTGCTGCAGGTGGTCCAATGAAGAGGTGCATATAGAACTAGAGAAAAGGAATTGTTAGCACTATATGTAATATTGACCATTGGAAAATACCCAGAAGGCAGCTGTGCTGCAGAACAACCCCTTCAGCTTGTTGTTTGGATCGTAGATGCCTTTTGCATAGAAACAGGTCAGCCAATTGGTTGTGCTGGTGTTCAGGAGGCCTTCTTGGAGTGCTGCAATTATAGTGGAACAGGTAAGCCAATCGCATATGAGCAAAAATTACATACATGTCAGGGTCTTCATCGAACAATTCAAGCTTCTTCTGAGGGCACAGAAGATGTGCGATTTGATGGTGGTTGAATCCTCACATGGACTTGTCCTCCCCCTTGCTGATAGGAGGGTTAAATATCTTGTCATCATGCAGCATATAGGTGAGTCCTTGGTGCTTGATGGAACCAAGGTCAGTTAAACACTGGTTTTCCATACCTGTTGTTATCTAAATAAAATGTTAGAATCAAAACAATATCACATACATTATTCACTTACCCAGGCACATATATTCTTTAAGTCAGCAGTGTCAATCATCTAAAATGCTAGCTCATCCTCCAACCCCAGCGAGTAAGTGAGGGTTGCCTGGTAGAAATGGTAGTGCTGCATCATGACATCTGACTCCCTGTTGGAATCATGTCAGTAATCATTACTCACCTTGAATATGACTGCTATGATACATGTCAATATCACCCTCATGACCTGAATCAAACCTTAATCCAACACTAATTGCTGTCATCAGAGACCCAAATGGGTCTAGTAGACATACAAGCTTTCTTCCAACAAGTTTGTACTTGGCCTTGTGTCAAGTCTGGTTCTTCCGCATCTCCGGAGGTTGGAGTGGAGCGGACGAGATGGGGGCAGGGGTTGGAGGTCGGATGAAGGTGGAGTCATACGGAGAGGATGTCGGCTTCAGGGATCGCCTGCGCCCTTGCACTGTCCGTGTCCTCGGATTTCGGAGGACGGAGTCAGATGTAGATACAATGATAGCGGGTGCTACCGAGGCGGAGAGAGCGAGAGGACGAGGAATGAGACGGGAAGTAACTTAGATGTGATTTTTCAACTGAGGCTAATCCTCAGTGGAGTACAGACTAAATACAAGGAGGTTGGAGGCTGTACTACAGGGGTGACGGAGGGCGGATCATGCGGAGTATGTAACTGTGCATACTGGTGGCGCATGCTCAGGGAAGGCAGCAGGTACAAGGATGGAGAAGACAATAGAGACAAAAGACTAGGAGTAAATGCGGAAACGAAATAGAGAACAATAGGGAATGGAACCGCAAAGGAAACAGATGTCGGGAGGTGTCTGGACTTGTCGCATGAAGGTGGACCAAGCGCAGCGGACTTCGGACAGGAGAAGTGCGGAGTTGTCGCCTGACAGCGGACAACAGGTGGCGGACTTCGGAGGAGCAGTGTGGCATAGAGACGGAGAAGTCGGATGGGAGGTGCGGAGGATGGCAGATGGTGTGCGGAGGAGTCAGGGAGGGCACGGGACGTGACAGTATCCCCCTCTTAGGGCCTGAACCCTTGAAGGCAGATGAGAGTGGTGGTCACGTGGTGGTGAGAAGTCGTGGCTGAGTTTTGATGTGCCCGGAGTTCGAACTGCCTATAAAGGAAGGTGGAGTTAACTTAGCTTCTTCTTCTCAACCACAATCATGTCCAGCAACAACAACAGCGAAAACCCCAACAAGTGGCACAATGTGCCGGATCTCAAACTCGAGGTCTGGTCGGACGACGATGAGATGACGAAGGTTGAGAAGACCAAGGAGGTGGAGAGGAGAAAGGAGATGCGCGAGCAGCAGGTGCACGAGAAGCGCGAACAGAAGCACGTGGCGCGGGCAGAGGTGCATGGTGTGCAGTGCGGATGAATCAAGCTGACAGAACCCAACAGCGAGCAAGGCATGAGGCGGAGGAGTGTGCGGCTCGAGAGAAGACGGAGCATGAGGTGTGAGAGAGGACACAGCATGAGGAACAGGAATGCCATGAGCACGAGCAGAGGTCGCGCGACTTCGAGGAACGGAGAGTGCGCGCAGAAAAGGTAGCCCAGGAGTATGCTGTGGAGGTAGAGGAGGAGCAGGTGAGTCGTCCGGCACCTTGCGTCCAGTGTCAGCGCAACCCCAAGGCATGCGTCCCACAAACGGGGCGCAAGGCGACCGCATGTGAG
>JBBPMP010000806.1:0-12660 GCA_038090395.1 Boletales sp. KT-2023a
AGAGGGCAGGGATAAAGGTCTTTCTGAGTGGGGGATATGCACGAGGATTGTAGCCAAGCATTAGGGAGAAAGGGGATGTTTTGGTGGATGAGTGAGGGGCAGAGTTGTGGTGGAATTCAGCAGAGGTGATAAAGGAAGACCAAGAGTGTGGTTGATTTCCACAGAAGAGGTGGAGATAGGTTTCGATCTCCTGGTTTGCTCATTCAGTTTGGCCATCGGTTTGGGGGTGGTACACGGTGGAGAGGCAAATGTCGTAGTGCAGTAGGTGAGCAAGTTCTCTGGCGAAGGCTGAGGTGAATTTTGGGCCATGATCAGAGATAATGGATTCATGTAGTCCGAACCGTTTGAAGACATTGTTGTAAAAGAGAAGGGCTATGCCTGCAGCGTCAATGGTTTTTTGACATGGCATGAGAATTACCCCCTTTGAAAGGCCGTGGTCGACCACGACCAACAGAGAATCAAAACCTGAGGAGACAGGAAGATCTGTGATCAGATCCATAGAGAGTTGGCGAAAGGGAAGAGACGTGGAGGAGGGGATGGGAGAGAGAGGTGGGGACGTGGGGTGGGTATTGACTTTGGATTGTTGACAAAGGGCACAACCCAAGATAAAATGGCAAACAAAAGTGACAAGGCCGGGCCACCAAAAGTCATGCTCGAGGATGGCCTTGGTGCAGAAGAAACCCATATGGCTGGTGGTGGGGGATTTGTGGATGGAGTGTAAGAGGGAGGAGTGAGATGCAGGGGGAACATAGAGGTGATGGTGGAAGTACAGATGTCCATTGTCAAAGGACCAGTCAGAGAGAGAGGAGCGAGGAAAGAGGGGTGAGCTGTCCTGAAGGGAGTGAAGAGCACGTAAGACAAGGGGATCCGAGGATGACTGGCAAATACTGTTAGCCAGGGCTAGATTGAGGGTGGAAATGACGATGGGGTCTGGGAGGATGGAGGAGACGTTATCAAGTGAGGTGTCGACATCCATGTTGCAAGAGAGAGCATCTGCAGGGGCCATGCGAGAACCAGGGGTGACCTGCCAGATGATGTCGAAGTCTTGTAGGAGAAGCAACCAATGAGCTTGGCAACGAGACAGTTTGCGGAGGTCTTTGAGGTAAGACAGGTTTTTGTGATTGGTGATGATGGTGACAGGGTGTGTGGTTCCCTGGAGGTACTGTTTCCATTCCTGGAGAGTGAGGATCACCGCGAGGAGTTCCTGGTCATAGATGTCATAGTTACGTTCCGCCAGGGTGAAGGTCTGAGAGAAGTAAGCGCAGGGATGGGGATCACCATTGGTGTCATTTTGGAGGAGTACTGCGCTGGCAGCGAACAGGGAGGCATCCGACATGATGGAAAAAGGGTGAGAGACATCCAGGAAGGCAAGGACTGGCGAAGAAGAGAACAGAGATTTCAAAGTATCAAAAGCTCATTGTTGAAGGGAGGTCCATAGCCAGGGTTCATCTTTACACGTGAGGAGAGTGAGGGGAGTGACGAGGGTGGAGAATCCAGGGATAAATTTATGGTAGAATTTTGTGAAACCTAAAAATGAACGAACACCCTTGACAGAGGTGGGAGGTTTCCAGTCAGCGATAGCAGTGAGCTTCGTCGGATCCATGTGAATGTGTCCTTGACCAATGACGAGACCGAGGTATTCCATCTGAGGGGTGTTGAACGAACATTTGGAGATCTTGAGTGAGAGGTTGTGATCATGTAGCCGTTGGAGAACTTGTTTGGTACGCGAGTGATGCAGTTCAATGTCATCTTTGGTGTGAATGCCGATGTCATCCATGTAAATCTTTAGCCAACATTCAGTGATCATGTTGGCAAAGATGTGGTTCATAAAGGCTTGAAAGGTCAGGGGGGCATTGTTGAATCCAAAGAACATGACAGTCGGTTTGAATAAACCAAGGGGAGTGATGAAGGCCACTTTCCATTGATCTTCCTCTCTCAGGCAAATGTTGTTATATCCCCAACAAACATCAAACTTAGTGAAGAGGGTTGAGTCTTTCATGTCGTCAATGAGTTCAGAAATGAGGGGTAGGGGATAGGCATTGCGAATAGTATGGGAGTTGAGGTATCGGTAATCTTGACAGGGGCGAAGGGTGCCATCTTTCTTGGATATGAAGAAAAATGGGGAGGCTTGTGGTGATTTTGAAGGAATGATATGACCTGTCTTGAGATTTTCATTGATAAATATGTGACAGGCCTCCTTTTTGGCAGGGTTGAGAGGGTAGACTTTGGCGATTTTTGGGATGAAGGATGGTTTGAGATCGATAGTGTGATCAAAAGAATGATCAGGGGGTAGAATGCTAAACATCTTTTCAGAGAAGATGTCAGCGAAGTCGATACACCAAGAGGGAATTTCCACAAGTTTTAGTTGTTCCTGTTGGGCTAGTTGAGTAGATAGCGTGATTTTACCAAGGTGTTGGGGATAGGTTTTGTCAACGTCCTTTTTCCAGGGCGGACACTCACTGAGAGGTACCACAGCATCCTGGAGGGTGAGGGTATTGGCGGACCAATCTATGATAGGGTTTCGCTTCTTTAGCCAGGTCATTCCAAGGATGATGCGAGAGGAGCCTAGTGATGTGACAAGAAAGGTGATGTTGTTGGACAGTTGGGGGAAGATAACGTTTGCTGAGATGGAGTATTGGATGGTCCCTTGGTGGTTTGGAGTGCCATCCATGTTATATGCAGTGAGTTTCTGGGGAAGTCATCAAATGGCTGAGCGAAGTTTGGGTATGAGGGAGACGTTGATGAAGTTGTTTGTTGCACCACAGTCAATGAGAGCAGTGGTGGTAATGGTTTGCAATCCTGCTTGTAGACAAACTGGGAGACGCATGGTTCATTCATTTGACAAGCCTACAATTACAGCAGAGATATCTAGGGAAGAAGACATTACTACATCTCCCCTCATTGAAAACCTGAAGAGGAATCATTCTTAGCTTCATCGAAACAAAGCTTTAGGGTTTGGAGGATCTCTCCTTCATCCTTTCCAGAGGTTCTAAGTTTGAAGACATAAGATTCCAGGGCAGTGGATTGCTTGGCTGTCGAAGGAGGAGGGGGAGTGTTGGAGGAGGTTTCTGTGGTTTGAATATGTTGTCTGGGGGAGTTGGTGGTACGTGAGGTGGATGTGAAAGTCTTGCATTGTTGAGCATTGTGTCCCTTCTGGCGACAGTGAAGGCAAAGCCCCTCTCGGAAGCAACGAGAGCGTTCAGCAGGGGTAAGTTTGGAGATGCATATGGCATCAACATCCATGGCATTGGGATCTGTAGTGATGGTGGGGCGAGTGAAGAAGGAGGGGGTACCATGACCTTGTCGAAGAGCCGAGATGCAGGCCTTCTGGGCGTGGAAAGTCTTTGCCTTGTCGAGCCACTCTCTGAGAGTGGAAGGGACAGTGGACATGGAGAGGATCATAATGGCAAGTTGTTGGTCAAGGCCAAGGGAGAACTGGTCAATGAGGGTGAGTTCATCAGTGATACCTGCTCTGGCAGCAAGGTTCTGGAAGTTGGTGATATACTTTTGAAATCCGTCATCATGTTTGCCGTCCTTTCCTTTGGACGACTTCTGTATGAGTTTGGAGAGCTCGAGACAGGTGGTGGCTTTGGTGTTGAAGGGGTAGAAGGTGGATTCGAAGTTTCTGACAAATTTGTCGAAGGTTTTCTCATTGGTGGTGATGGCGGAGTTGGCCATGTGATCATACCACATTTCGGAGAAGGAGACTCCTCATCCCTTGCTCATTTTGTTCAACGTGGTCATGATCTTGCTGTCGTCAGAGGAGTAGAGGGCTTTGTTGATTTTGAAATAGGCTTTCATGGCCTTGATCCATCGAACAGCGTCGGCTGGATCACCAGAGAAGTCTGCAGGGAGGGCGGCTTTGAGTTCGGTCATGATGGATGAAGTGACTGGTGTACTAGGCAGGACGAAGGTAGATGGGAGTGAAGGGGTTGGTGTGAGAGAGATCTGGGGAAGAACTGGGCTAAGTTTAATGGGGGATGCTGGGGGGGTACTAGAGATGTGGGAGCTGGGTAATGGGGTGGGGACAGTGACGATGGGAAGAGATGATGATGGTGGTGGGGCAGTAGTATGGAATGGGGAGTTTACTGGGCTGGGGTGGTTTCATCTGGAGAGTCTTTGACGGTGATGTAATTCAAGAGTTGAAAGGGTGGGTTCTGGGATAGTGGGCTCCTCGTCAGAGGAGTTGTCTGCTGGGGCACTGTAGCGATGAATGATGTACTGGGGTGGGTCCTACTCCGTAATAGGAGGGACAGAGGAGATTCTCGATCTTTTGTTACGTGGAGCATATCTTAGATAGACCAAGACCAAGTTGAAGGGATGCCAACGAGCAGGACACTCATGAAGAGGTACTACTCAGCTCGAAGGTGACGAAGGGCGAAGACTATACGCTAAGAAGGTGGACTGAAGGACTGAGGAGATGAAGAGACTGAGGATGACCCAAGAAGATACACTAGATTGTGCAGATCAAGAATACAAAACAAGTAGGTCAACCACTAGACTATATACCAGGCGATGCGTAAGCATAGAATGTCGTAGAACAATGAAGAATGAGGACATGTCATCAAAGAGTAATCATGATGAGGTACGAAAGAGACGTGTCACCGTTTAGTAAGAAAGGATGACAAAAGGTGTGCGTATGCACTCTATTGAAAGGGAGCTGAAGGAAAAGAGATGCATAGGTAGACAATCATAACAGTGGCAGGTGTGCACTATGGGTGCACTATCCATGGGGGTGCACTATGGGGCATGGATGACATGGCAGTAAGAGTTAAAATTGCATTATCAGTTCATTGTAGTTAGAGTGGATTATGCATTATCCTGCCAGGATATTGTGGAATTGAATGACATATATCAAATTCTCTAACTGTATAAATATAGAGTTTTTTGTGCTTGTACTATAGAGACTCAGAAATCAAGTTCCTTTCATATCCTCCATTCTCTCTCTCAGCCCGACTATCAATATAGTCTAATACTCTACCCAAGTATTCTGCTCGACAGTAAGTCTTGTACTGTCATTACCCCTATCATTGTACTGTGCATCCAAGAGAGTAGTGTGTAATGTTAGCCTGCATTATCTACACTCTCTTCAATCCTAACCATATTACTATTCTAAGTCTAAATTCTTAAGAAGATTTAGGATCATTCATCAAGAATTGAATGACATATATCAAATTCTCTAACTGTATAAATACAGAACTTTTTGTACTTGTACTATAGAGACTCAGAAATCAAGTTCCTTTCATATCCTCTATTCTCTCATTCAACCTGACTATCAATATAGTCTGATACTCTACTCAAGTAATCTGCTCAACAGTAAGTCTTATACTGTCATTACCCCTATCATTGTACTGCACACCTGAGAGAGTAGTGTGTAACATTAGCCTGCATTATCTGCACTCTCTTTATCAAGAATGTTCTCAGAATGGGTCACATTGTGTTCATTGCTGTATTTACAACTTAAATATACTACTATCCCAAGAAATTTTAGTTTTAGTGGTGAGGGTTCTTGAGCAAATAACACAGCCACATACAGCAGACCGCTCCTTAACTGCATGTAATATCCACCATGGGGTATCACTCTGAAGGACAATAAACAAGGATTATAAAAAATGAAATAAAAAGAATGTGCAAACATACAGTGCTTCTCCAACATAAACTGTCATTTTGATGATCAGTATCTTGATGACTGTGACAGATCATCACTCATAACAAACAGAAACTAAATAAAGGGGAAAATGTTAGCTCACAGTCTATCATGATTATGCCTCTGAAGTCTCACCAAACTCAGGGATCATATACTCCTACTATCCACAACAAGGGCATAATTATACTCATTCTGCTGAGGAGTGAGCAAATGGGAACACCATATGTATTGTGGGTCAAAACATGCAGACATGCATCTGATGGACAAAGAAGCCTTCAAGTTGTGAAAGAACCCCAGCTATGGCCTTGAAAGATATCAAACACTCACTTATTCAGTTGGAAGAACAAGTGGACAATACCATGCAGAGCAATTCTACCTACAAATTTGTTGGTTTGGCTTGCTGACAAACATACAAAGAGAGCTCACAAAAAACTCTCTCAGGCTACAGACATGCAGTAATTGATACACAGGGCAAGTTCTGAAAAATCACAGCTTGGAGAATCTTGTGCAGAATATCAATGAAGTTACTGGACCAGCTGTGATGTATTTACAGTATATGCTATATGAGACACTGGATGAGCAAGTTATCTGTGCTCGAAAATCATTGAAATAGCAAACCTCCAGAGATGATCAATGTAGCACTGATCGTATTGCATGCCCTGCCAAAAGAGTGGTCAGAGACATCACAAATTGAAGCACCACAAGAATATTGATACAGTACCATAAATAAAATTGTGATCTGGTAAAGTACATTTATCATCATACTGGCCTTTGGCCCTTCATAAATCGACTTAGTACAAACATCATCTTGCTAGTGGAGTCATCTTTGTAGCTTGGACAAGGTCACACATGCCGATGATGAAGATCGAGATGGGTAGGGCATAATGGACACAATAGAAGGATCTGTCCAAGGATTGTCAGATCATATGCATTTATCATCATAGAGTGTATGGATAATTCCCACATTATACCATACAGTATGGTTGCCAGGATGGCACTAAAGTATATGGGCCTGGATTGAGGTACAGCTTGGTTACTTGACATCACATAAGTAAATTCACTACTTACTATGTAATTTGAGCTTTTTGAGCTTCTTGGCTCCACTCTGCCAAGAAAAGTGCAATAAGCCCAAAAAGTAACAGAAGTGGCAGAAGTAAAGATGTCACCCCACTATGAGAAGCACTGAAAGCACATAAAGCACATAAAGCATGTAAGCCATAGAAGCTGAAAAAGCTTGAATTCAACATTTGTATAAACTTGTACTAAGTTACTAGCAGGAATGTATAGTAGTGTAGCAGGAAACTGGTGGCACTAGTAAGCAGTAAATGCATCTAATTCAATGGCAACTGAGTCCATAAAATGAGGGCAGAGAAGAGGGTTCTTGGATGCAAGCACAAAGGCAAAGATAAAGAAGTGGTGGCAAAGATCTCGAGCATCAGCAAACAAGCCTTGAGGCACTGGAGAAGGAGCTTGTGTCCATTAAATGAAGAGGGGGTTCAAGAGCAGGAGTTTTCAGAATGCCATTGCAAATGCATGGTGATCAGCATACTTGTTGACATAGAAAAGGCAGAAGCAGTCATATGATGAGTGTGGGTGAACATCTTTGGGGGGAATGTGCAGCAATAAAGCATACACTGGAATGAGGTGCACAGCACAAAAGACTGAGTCAATGTGGATAACAGCAATTTTGGGTTGTCTTGCATGGGTAATAGCAGGCTTGACAATCCACATGCCTGTGTCACCATTGGGTGTATCACCAACATGGTCAAACCACCACACGATTGCACACAGGTATAGTGTTCCCTGGAAAGAGAATGAAAAGAAACATAGTACTTATGCCACATCCATTCCTCTGAAGCCAGGGAGGCCTGGATTGGTGACCACAAATATACAGTCTTGGCAGTGCCCTTCATGCTGCCAATCTGGGCATGCCCATATGAATTCCTGCTGCATTCCTCCTGTGCCTGACAAGTCACTTGGTGCATGGAATGTTGATGATGCTGAATTAAAAACTGATATTTTTCCCATATAGAAGGGACATGTGCTACATGATTGATCATTGTTGATATGGATTTTGGTGTGGAGAAATGCATGGACAAGTTGTGGGAGATGTTGGATACTGAGTTCCTCTGCTAATAGTGGTATGGTCTTTGCTCAATGACTTCTGCCTTGAGTTCAGAAAAAAAAAAATAAAGATAGTCAACTTATGGGGCATCTTTGCAAGTAAAACAAAAGTGTCAACATGATTGCCATCAATGGGCTCAGAATCATTCAGGTCTTCAAACTGACTTGCACCTTCCTCAGAGTCTTCATCAACAGTCTTGGGGTCCTGTACTGACGTAGCTATTCATGAGCAATACTATGATCCCCTTTATACAGTACAGTACATACCTGTGATATTGACAATACTTGATGTGCCTCCACATGGAAGGAGCATACCATGATGTTGGAAATCTGCATGTGCTGCCATGAGCTTGTTGAGATGTTGGTTGATGACAAGCATCTGGCCTAATGCCTGGGGATGACTCGACTGTCAGTAAGGCTTTTTTACAGCCTTTATATGCTTGGATTCGGTGATGAAAGAGCATAAGCCATTTGGAGCACCAAAAAGTTTGATTAATTCGAAATAATGTGAAAGAGCATGTTGTCAGGGAAGGAAGAGTGAGTTTACAATGGCAGCATTCTTGAAAACCTCACAAAACCAATGAAAACAGCTGAGGGCTTCTTCTAGTTGCTCAAGTTTGTCAGTAGAGATGATGTCCTTGCAAACGATATAGCAGAACTCCAAGAGAGCTTGGAATGTCCACAGCATGTCACAGGGAACATAGCCCTTCATGGCAGCAAGATAAACCTATTTATGCACCAGAACGTGGGTTACTAGTACATGGTGATATTGACAACCCATACCTTCATGAGTGCCTTGGAATCATCCCCAGTCCATTGCTTGACATGTCAACCTTGGGGAAATTGTTGGAGCCTGGTAAACAAAGCAACAGCAGCAATTCTGTGATGGAATTAACGTCTCATGAGGTTATGTTAAACAAGAGCAAGTCATGATGTACTGATGATCAATTTTGTCAAGAATCTCATCAGCTCCTTTTCAACCATGAATGAGGATCAACCCAATCGACCAAATGGTCTTTGAACATCCCTTTGATAAGTTGATGTAGAATGTCCAGGGATAAAAGGTGACAAATATCAGCCTGAGGAAAGTTGTTGGTGAAAGGCTGGTGTCAAGTCTGGTTCCACCAGTCACTGGAGGAGCGGAGATGCGGAGCAGACATAGGGGAGCAGAGGTCAAAGGTCAGAGGTGGAGATGGAGACAAAGGGTGAGGACTGCAGCTTCAGGTATGCCTGTGCTCTTGTACTGCCCTGTCCTTGTATTTCAGAGAACAGAGTAGATGGAGTTATAACGACAGCATAGAGCTATCAAGGCAGACAGAGAGTGAGAGCAAAGGGAGCAAGAGGAGATCGCACAGAAAGTGACCAGAGGTAACTTTGTGGATTTACAAATTAAGGAATAAGTCCTCAGCAAGAGCGGATTAAGTACAGGGAGAATGGAGGCTGTACTAAGGGTAGATGGAGAGCGGAGTAAGTGGATTATGTAAGACAGGGATGACGGATTTCTACTACAGGGTAGACAGTGCAACTGCAGGGATGGAGACGGGTCTAGGGCAGAATGGGGAACTACATACAGGGACAAGGATGGGAACCTGCCAGGGATGATGGACAAGTCAGGGATATGTGGAGTTGTCACCTGACAGCAGACAACAAGTGGCAGAGTGCAGAGGGAGTGACACGACAGTAGATCATGGGTGGAGAATGGTGTGGACAATGCAGAAAGGACATGGGATGTGACAGCTGGCTCAGGTGACTGTTAGGACTGATGAACGACACAATATAAAAGGAATGACATACAACAATACATACCTGCCACTATGCCAAATTCATGCCAGAGGATGTCATAGTCAAGTTCTTCAACAAGGATGTCAGTATGTTCTTGGGACTGCCACAGAGTGTCCTCATCAAGGTTTTTGTGGTGGCCAAGGCATCTAACAATGTCATCAGATCAGCATGAAACAATACCTGAAGGTTAAGTAGTACCTTGCACACCAATTTTGAACAATACAAGCTAACAATGCCTGCTCCTTGTAATCTGCAATATGTATATGGTCCCAACTGTCACGTCCTGTGTCCTTTCTGCATCACCTGCACCATTCTCCGCCTTTTCCACCCATGATCTACTGTCGTGTCACTCCCTCTGCACTCTGCCACTTGTTGTCTGCTGTCAGGTGACAACTCCACATATCCCTGACTTGTCCATTATCCCTGGCAGGTTCCCATCCTTGTCCCTGTATGTAGTTCCCCATTCCACTCTAGACCTGCATCCATCCCTGTTGTTGTACTCCATCTTCCCTGTAGTAGTAATTCGCCCTCCCTGCATTATGTTACTCCATTACTCCGCCCTCCGTTCACCCTTAGTACAGCCTCTGCTCTTCATGTACTTAATCTGCTCTTGCTGAGGACTTACTCCTCAGTTTGTAAATCCACAAAGTTACCTCTGGTCACTTTCTGTGTGATCTCCTCTTGCTCTCTTTGCTCTCACTCTCTGTCTGCCTTGATAGTTCTATGCTGTCATTGTAACTCCATCTACTCTGTTCTCTGAAATACAAGGACAGGGCAGTACAAGGGCACAGGCATACCTGAAGCCACAGTCCTCACCCTTCATCTCTGTCTCCACCTCCAACCTTCGACCTCCACTCCCCTACGTCCGCTCCTCTGGTGACCGGTGGAACCAGACTTGACACCAACCCATATACAATACACTGGTAATGGTGATCACTGCAGTGAACAACTTCCCAGCATGTCATGTAAGGTTTCAATACCTGCATGATGTGGGACAACATGACATGGAAAAGCTGGCATTGAAAATTTCGAAACTCAGGGGACTTGGCCTCAGTTTGTGTGGCTAAGTATTGTAACATAAATTAATGAGTAAATAAAACAAGAATGGTTAACACACTTTTTGGAGTGACCAGGAAGCCGATTAGTGCCATTCCATGGCAATGTGCTCATCATGCACTGTTGTCAATGTTGCCAATCAAGAGGTACAACAGGTGATAGTCATGTTGGCCAGTAGCAACTGAAACTGTTGTCTTGTCACTACCAAGAATGATAGAAAAAAACATTGCATTGGCACAATCAGAATAGTCATGAGTGATAGTGTCCTTAGTGTTTTAAAGTCCAGTTAAGGACTGGTCAAAAGACCACAGACTGGACTGGACTGACAGTGGTTGCAACTGGACTAATGGTCCAGTCTTTTCTAATTGAGAAAAAAAAAAGTCCAGTCTTCTGGATTTTCGAAAAAAAAAACAGGATGAAAACCGGTCCGGATCAGTTGCAGCATCCCCCCATCAAGGACTACATACCCTAATTTTTCCTTATTTTTCCTTATTTTTCCTGACTTTATATCCCTCAATTTCATTTCATAGATCCAGAAGTGACATAGCGATGCAAGAATGACTATATCTTGCTCATTTCTTCACCGATTGATGTAAATATTTGATTGGTAGCTTGGCAAGAGTACGTACTACCTTTTATATCCATATTACTAAGCGCGATTCCCACGAGAAGACCGGTCGTTTGAAAAACTGGTTGCAGACCAGTCCAAACCAGTCCAAAAATATCTAGGACTTTTTAGGACCAGTTTTTTGAGGTTTCAGTCCGGTCTCAGTGATTCCAATTTTTGGTGGGACCAGTCCAGGTCTGGTCTTTCCAAAAAAGGCAAAAAAAACCGGACCAGACCGGACTTTAAAATGCTAAGTGTCCTGTACTATGTAAATGTAAGAGTTTGTACGGTTAGCTAAAAACTGTGGTTTTTTGCCTGGGCATTTCACCCACAGTTTTTTCAGCTGAGATGCTGGTGGCTGATGGTAATGCTGTGGAGCAATGAAGAAGTAGCCATGAGTTTCAGCAAACAACAATTGGGACGACATATCCATGAACAATGGCAACATACAGTGAGCTCAAAAACCCTTTCCATACTAACCCAATAGCAGTGCATGAAGCGCACTGCCAAACACTGTGGGAATTCCGCTTAGGTTTGGTGGAGTTATAAATAGTACTTACTCTTGGCTATGAAATCGCCCCCTGGGTCATGTGATTTGGTCCACATGGTGTGAAGATATGACCATTTTAAAACAGCAATGTCATGGAAAGGGTTTTTGAGCTTTTGAATTGATGAGTAGGATATCAGTCAAATCATATAATATTTACAAAATTTTGTTGATATAAACAATGATATACATAAACAGCATGTCTGAGTTTAAAAAAGTTCCCACACTTCTTTATTCCCAACCACTACCATGGTCAGATCTCTCTCTCTTACTCAACAAAACACCATTCTTTCTTTGCTTGATGCTGGCCATTCTGGTGAAGCCATTTCCAAGCAAACCAGTGTCAGCCCTTCTGCTATATCCAAACTTTGCACCAAGCATTGTTCTGCTCTTCCCAAGGCTATTGGAGGACATCATTCTAAGCTTTCCCCTACCAACATTTGTCATGCCCAGCACTTTATCACCTCTGGCAAGGCTGAAAATGCTGTTCAAGTAACCAAAGCTCTCACCAATATCATCAATCAGCCTCTCTCTGCCAGCACAGTTCATCTTCACTTGAAGAAATCTGGTATGAAAGCTGTAGTCAAGTCCAAATGTCCTATTCTCTCTGCTAGACATTGCAAAGCTTGCTTGGACTTTGCATATGCCCATAAGGATTGGACTATGGATGATTAGAGGGTGATATGGTCTGATGAGACCAAAATCAATCGCCTAGGGTCAGATGGGTGTAAATGGGCATGGAAAAAGGCAGGTGAAAGACTTAGTGATAGGCTGGTACAAGGAACCTTCAAATTTGGAGGGGGTTCTTTGATGATGTGGGGCTGTATGACCTGGGAAGGTGTTGGTTTTGCCACCAAGATTGATGGTAGGATGGATGGGGATCTCTACCTTCAGATT
>JBBPMP010000807.1:0-12646 GCA_038090395.1 Boletales sp. KT-2023a
GTTTGGGTACGAGGGAGACGTCGATGAAGTTGTTGGTGGCACCGCAGTCAACGAGAGCGGTGGTGGTAACGGTTTGTGATCCTGCTTGTAGACGAACTGGGAGACGCATGGTTCGTTCATTTGACAATCCTACAATTACAGCAGAGATATCTAGGGAAGAAGACGTTACTACATCTTCCCTCATTGAAAACCCGAAGAAGAATCGTCCTTAGCTTCGTCGAAACAAAGCTTCAGGGTCTGGAGAATCTCTCCCTCGTCCTTTCCAGAGGTTCTAAGTTTGGAGACGTAGGATTCCAGGGCAGTGGGTGGTTTGGTTGACGAAGGAGGAGGGGGGGTACTAGAGGAGGTTTCTGTGGTTTGAATACGTTGTCTGGGAGAGTTGGTGGTACGTGAGGTGGATGCGAAGGTCTTGCATTGTTGGGCATTGTGTCCCTTCTGGCGGCAGCGAAGACAGAGTCCTTCTTTGAAGCAGCGAGAGCGTTCGGCAGGGGTGAGCTTGGAGACGCGTATGGCGTCAACGTCCATGGCATTGGGGTCTGTGGTAGTAGAGGGACGAGCGAAGGAGGAGGGAGTACGATGACCTCGTCGAAGAGCAGCAATGCAGGCTTTCTGAGCATGGAAGGTCTTTGCCTTGTCGAGCCAGTCCTTGATGGTGGAGGGGATGGTAGACATGGAGAGGATCATGACGGCAAGTTGTTGGTCGAGGCCAAGGGAGAACTGGTCGATGAGGGTGAGTTCGTCAGTGATGCCTGCTCTGGCAGCAAGGTTCTGGAAGTCGGTGATATACTTTTGGAAACCGTCGTCGTATTCGCCATCCTTTCCTTTGGACGACTTCTGGACGAGTTTGGAAAGCTCAAGGCGGGCGGTGGCTTTGGTGTCAAAGGGGTAGAAGGTAGATTCAAAGTTTTCGACGAATTTGACGAAGGTTTTCTCGGAGGAGGCGACAGCAGTGTTAGCCATTCGGTCATACCACATTTCGGAGAAAGAGACTCCTCGTCCCTTACTCATCTTGTTCAGGGTGGTCATGATTTGGCTATTGTCGTCGGAGTAGAGGGTCTTGTTGATTGCGAAGTAGGCCTTCATGGCTTTGATCCATCGGACAGCATCGGCTGGATCGCCTGAGAAGTCAGCTGGGAGAGCCGCTTTGAGTTCAGTCATGGTGGGGGGAGTGACTGGTGTGAGGGGTGGGATAGTGGTGATTGGGGGCGAGGGGGTGGAGACAAGTGAAGTTTGGGGAAGAACTGGGCTAAGTGCGATGGGGGATCCTGGGGGAGTACGAGTGACTGGGGGACTAGGTTGTGGGGTAGTGACTAGAGACGAAGGTGTTGGAACTGTGGTACGAAGTGGGGAGTTTACTGGGCTGGGGAAGTTTCGTCCGCCAAGGCGATGGCGACGACGGAGTTCTAAGGCTGAGAGGGGTGGCTCCTCGTCGGAGGAGTCGTCTGCTGGAGCTCTGATGCTACGAATGGTGAACTGGGGTAGGTCCTACTCCGTAAGAGGAGGGACAAAGGGAGATTCTCGATCTTTTGTTACGCGGAGCGTACCTTGAGTAGACCAAGACCAAGTCGAAGGGATACCAACAAGCAGGACACTCACGAAGAGGTACGACTCAGCTCGAAGGCAATGAAGGACAGTGACTATACGCCTAAAAGGCGGACTAAGGGATCAAGGGACTGAGGGGACTGAGAGACTGAGAGTGACTCAAGAGAATACGCTAGATTGCGCAGATCGAGAATACAGAACAAGTAGATAGACTACAAGACTATATACTAAGCGATGCATAAGCGTGGAATGTTATGGAACAAAGAAGAATGGGGACGCGTCATCAAAGAGTAAGCATGATGAGGTAAGAAAAGGACGCGTCACCGTTTAGTCAGGAAGAATGACAAAAGGTGTGCGTATGCACTCTATCGAAAGAGAAGCGAAGGGAAAAAGAGGTGCAAAGGTAGACGATCGTAACAAGATGTGGTATGACCACATGGCTAATAAGACCATCCCTTCCACCGACAAGACCTTCGAAGCATTCATCTCCAACTTCGAATCCACTTTCTACCCCTTTGACACCAAAGCCACTGCTCGCCTGGAGCTATCTAAACTTGTACAAAAGTCTACTTGAGGATCCAACAGAGAGACAGACGACGGTTTTCAAAAGTATATCACCGATTTCCAGAACCTCGCAGCCAAAGCAGCCATCACCAATGACACCACGTTGATTGATCAATTCTCTCTTGGACTAGACCAACAGCTCTCAATCATGATCCTCTCCATGACCACCGTCCCAACCACCATCAAGGAATGGCTCGAAAAAGCTAAGACCTTCCATGCCCAGAAAGCTCGCATTGCTGCCCTTCGTTGTGGACATAGAACCCCTTCTTCATTCCCTCGCACATCGACCACCACCTCTGACCCCAATGCCATGGATGTCGACACCATACGCATCTCCAAGCTCACCCCAGCCGAACGTTCTCATTGCTTTCGAGAAGGACTTTGCCTCCGATGCCGTCAGAAGGGACACAATGCCCAACAATGCAAAACCTTCACATCCACTCCTCATACCCCCAACCCTCCCAGACAGCGTATTCAAACCACAGAAACCTCCTCTAGCACCCCCCCTCCTCCTTCGCCAGCTAAACAACCCACCGCCCTGGAATCCTATGTCTCCAAACTTAGAACCTCCGGAAAAGATGAAGGAGAGATTCTCCAAACTCTGAAGCTTTGTTTCGATGAAGCTAAGGATGATTCCTCTTCGGGTTTTCAATGAGGGAAGATGTAGTAACATCCTCTTCTCTAGATATCTCTGCTGTAATTGTAGGCCTATCAAATGAACAAACCATGCGTCTCCCAGTTCGTCTACAAGCAGGATCACAAACTGTTACTACCACCACTCTTGTTGACTGCGGAGCTACCAACAATTTCATTGATGTCTCTCTTGTACCCAAACTCTGCTCTGCCATCCAACAACTCCCCCAGAAACTCACTGCATATAACATGGATGGAACCCCCAACCACCAAGGCACCATCCAATATTCCATCTTGGCTAATGTCATCTTTCCCCAACTATCTGACAAGATCACCTTCCTTGTCACTTCGCTTGGTTCCTCTCGCATCATTTTAGGAATGACCTGGCTAAAAAGACGAAACCCTATCATTGACTGGTCTGCCAACACCCTCACCCTTCAGGATGCTGTGGTACCTCTTCGTGAGTGTCCGCCCTGGAAGCAGGAAGTTGATGCGACCTATCCCCAACACCTTGGAAAGATCACATTGTCCACCCAATTAATGCAACAGGAACAACCAAAGCTCATCGAAGTTCCCTCTTGGTGTATTAACTTTTCTGACGTCTTCTCGGAAAAGATGTTCAGTACTCTCCCCCCTCATCGTTCTTTCGACCATACCATCGACCTCAAACCATCCTTTGTTCCGAAGATCGCCAAGGTCTATCCCCTTAATCCGGCTGAAAAGGAGGCCTGCCGCATATTCATTGACGAAAATCTAATGACCGGTCACATCATTCCATTGAAATCACCACAAGCATCCCCATTCTTCTTTGTACCCAAGAAAGATGGCACTCTTCGTCCCTGCCAGGATTATCGTTATCTCAACTCTCACACCATTCACAATGCATACCCTCTGCCTCTCATCTCTGAACTCATTGACGACATGAAAGACTCAACCCTCTTCACAAAGTTCAACGTTCGTTGGGGATATAATAACATTCGCCTACGAGAAGAGGACCAATGGAAAACTGCCTTCATCACTCCACTCGGCCTTTTTGAACCCATGGTCATGTTCTTCGGATTTAACAATGCCCCCCCGACTTTCCAGGTGTTTATGAATCATACATATCTTTGCCAACATGATAGCAGAACGTTGGCTGAAAATCTATATGGATGATATTGGCATTCATACTAAGGATGACATCGAACTCCACCACTCTCATACCAAACGAGTTCTCCAACGTCTTCATGAACATAACCTTTCGCTCAAAATCTCCAAATGTTCATTTGACACCCCCCAGATGGATTACCTCGGCCTCGTCATTGGTCAGGGACACATACAGATGGACCCAGCAAAACTCACTGCTATCGCTGATTGGAAACCCCCCACCTCTGTCAAGGGCATCCGGTCGTTCCTTGGTTTTGCCAACTTCTATCACAAATTCATCCTGGGTTTCTCCACCCTAGTGGCCCCCCTCACCCTCCTTACCTGCAAGGATGAACCCTGGCTTTGGACCCCTCTCCAACAACATGCTTTTGACGATCTGAAATCTCGCTTTTCCTCTTCCCCAGTCCTCGCCTTTCCTGACACCTCTCTACCCTTTTCCATCATGTCTGATGCATCCCTCTTTGCTGCGGGGGCAGTTCTCCTTCAGAACGACTCAAATGGCGACCCTCACCCCTGCGCTTACTTCTCTCAGACTTTCACCCCCGCCGAACGAAACTACGACATCTATGATCACGAACTCCTCGCTGTCATCCTTGCCCTGCAGGAATGGAAGCAATACCTCCAGGGAACCACACACCCAGTCACCATCATCATGGATCATAAGAACCTCTCGTACCTCAAGGATCTTCATAAATTATCTCATCGACAAGCTCGTTGGTCCCTCCTCCTACAGGACTTTGACATAGTTTGGCAAGTCACTCCTGGTTCTCACATGGCCCCCGCAGATGCCCTCTTCCGCAATGTCGAGGTGGATACCTCCCTCAATAATGTCTCCTCCATCCTTCCTGATCCCATCATCATCTCTGCCCTTGACCTCACCCTGGCCAATAGTATTCGCAACTCCTCCTCATCCAATCCTCTGGTTCTTCGCGCACTACGATCTCTCCAGGACGGCTCACCCCTCTTTCCTCGATCCTCCCTCACGGACTGGTCTTTCGACAATGGACATTTATACTTCCGCAATTGCCTCTTTGTTCCCCCTGCCTCTCACTCTTCTCTCTTACACTCCCTTCACGAGTCTCCTACCACTGGTCACATGGGTTTCTTCCACACTAAAGCTCTCCTTGAACATGACTTCTGGTGGCCTGGTCTTGCCACTTTTGTTCGCAACTTCATCGCTGGCTGCGCCCTCTGCCAGCAGTCCAAGGTTAACACCCACCCCACGACCCCCCCCTTTCTCCTATCCCTTCTTCCACTTCCCTCCCCTTTTGTCAGCTCTCCATGGACCTCATCACCGATCTTCCGCTATCCTCCGGTTTTGATTCTCTTTTGGTCATGGTCGACCATGGCCTTTTGAAGGGGGTAATTGTCAAAAAACCATTGACGCAGCAGGCGTAGCTCTTCTTTTTTACAACAATGTCTTCAAACGGTTTGGTTTACACGAATCTATCATCTCTGATCGTGGACCACAGTTTGCCTTTGCCTTCGCCAAAGAACTAGCTCGCCTACTTCACTATGATGTTCGCCTCTCTACTGCATATCACCCTCTAACCGATGGCCAAACTGAATGAGCAAACCAGGAAATCAAGACATATCTTCGCCTCTTCTGCGGAAATCAACCTCACTCCTGGTCCTCCTTCATCACCTCTGCCAAATTCCACCACAACTCTGCCCCTCACTCTTCCACCAAAACGTCCCCTTTCTCCCTGATGCTTGGCTACAACCCTTGTGCCTACCTCCCCTTAGGAAAGACTTTTATCCCTGCTCTCTCTTCTCGTCTCTCTGCCCTTGAAGAATCATGAAAAGAAGCCTTAGCAGCACATGAGTCCACTCGTCGTTTGATGGCTCAACATTGTACCCGACACTTCTCTCCATGGAAAGTTGGCGATAAGGTATGGCTTGAAGCCACCAACCTCCGCATTCCTTACCCTTCTCGGAAACTTGCACCCAAATGCTTGGGACCATTTGAGATCTGTCAGGTACTATCTCCCCTTACATATTGCCTCCGCCTCCCTTCCACCTGGAAAATCCACGATGTCTACCATGCCACCCTACTTTCCCCCTTTCACTCCACAGAAGCACATGGTCCTTCATTTCCCACTCCACCTCCTGATGTCATTGATGGTGAAGAAGAATATGAAGTGGACAGCATTCTCACACACAAGGGCTCCCCTGGCCGATATTCGTACCTAACCGCATGGATGGGTTACTCAGCATCCGAAAATACGTGGGAACCTGAGAGAAATCTTTGCCACGCACGGACCATCCTCACTAATTATAAAAAGATTCATTCCATTTGATAATCTCCCATGAACACCATTCCTATTGACATTGCATACTCCCAGTTATTCAACTCCAAGTCTTGTGCTTGATGTTTGTTTCTCCTTCATCATCCCAAACTTTCTTCTGCTCACTTCTTTGAACACGAGTGTTTTTGTCGTTTTTCAGACTGTCCTGTCCATCGATCCTTCTGATTTGGTTTCCCTCTCTTGTTCATTTCCTCCTCTCCTTACTTCTCAATGTCTGCCAACTCTTCCTCACCCTCATCGTCACCTATCTTGGGCCGCCCTTCCAGTTCTATCTCTTTGTCTTCTCCCTTACGTTCCAGGCCTGTGCAGGCCATTTACTTACCCGCCTCCGCCATCAACACCCTCTACGCCGGCATCCTCACCAAACCTACCCTCGTCCACACCCTCAAAAATGACCCACTCTATGTGGAAGACGAGATCACCCAGGAACTCGTATGCCTCTTTCTTGATGTAGCTAGAATACAAAATTACCACTTCTTGTCTGCTCCTTCTGATCTTCCTGCCACTTTTGGTCTTCCTCTTCGCATGCTTGTTAGTCGCCTTCCTGAACGTGTTCTTATGATTCTTCATCTTCATGGTCTTCATGTCTTCGTTGAACATCTTGACCCTATCTCTTTGTATCCCACCTTTCGCCGTGTCTATCTTTCTCTCCCCATCGCCGATCGTGATTGCTACCTCGCTTCCATTACCTCCATCCCTACTGTAACCACCTCCCAAGCCCTCCTGCTGCCCCCTTCTTCTCCTCCCTTACCCGTTGTCACCCCGTCGCGACCCCTCGCTGATTGACTTTCCTCTGTTGAACTCATCCCTCACCATCGCATCAACGATCTTGCCATATTCTCTGATGGATTTGTCATCAACCAAGGCATGTTAGCACGTAACAAGGAGCACATTCAATTCTTCCACAGTCCTGCTGGCCATCGCATCCTCTCTTCGGCAGTTCAAACTCTCTCCTCCCCCATCTCTCTACCTCCTGCCCAACCATCTACCCGCTGCTTTCACTGTCATTGTCTGGGGCACTATTGGGAAAACTGTACTGAATATTTATGCCCCTCTTGCCATACCACTGCCCCTGGTCACCCGGTCCATCTTTGCTTCCGCACCCTTTGCTCTGCGTGCTCTCATTGGGGACATTCTGATCGCTTTTGCCCCACTCGCGCCTGTGCCTGTTGCGACCAAGCTGGACATATCCTTGCTGATTGCCCTTTTGAAAACCATACTCCTTCGCAGGCCTTTGCGGCTTCCTTTCCCTCCCCGCCACTGTGTCAAGTCCAGGTTCTCCGGTCTTCGGATGTGCGGACGTGTGGACGTAGGGGATGCAGAGGTGTGGGATACGGAGGTCGGGGTCAGACGGTGAGGATGGCAGCTTCAGGAGATGCCTGCGCCCTTGTACTGCCCTTGTCCTCGTATTTCGGAGGGGCAGAGTACGGACAGATTTCAATGGTGGCAACGAGGCTACCGAGGCAGAGTGCGAGTAGGGGAGGAAGCGGGAGGATGGAATCAGACAGAGACGAGAGTGGAGTGGAGAGACTAAGTTGGAACAGAGAGACTTAGTTGATATTCAAACTGAAGTGATCCTCAGCGAAGTACAGACTTTAAGTACAAGAGAGCGAGGGCTATGTAGCTGAGAGTGGAGAGCGGAACTACAGAGTACGTAAAGGTACATACTAGTGGCGCAAACTCAGGGAAGGCAGAAGGTATGAGAATGGAGAAAGGGAACTAGACCAATCGCGAGGCACGGACGAGAACAATAGAGACAAAAGAGAACATAAGTGAATGTGGAATAATAGGAAGAACAAAAGGGAGAAACAGGACCTTAAGGGAACCGGATGTCCGGAGGTGTCTGGACTTGTCGCATGAAGGCGGACCAAGACAGGTGGACTTCAGACAGGACAGTGCGGAGTTGGACGAAGGGTGCGGATGAAGGCGAAAGGGCATGGGACGTGACAGGGAGCGGGAGTGATGGAGGTTGATGTCGTTCTGGGTATGAATGCCAATATCGTCCATGTAAATCTTCAGCCATCGTTCAGCAATCATATCAGCGAAGATATGATTCATAAAGGCTTGGAAAGTGGGAGGAGCATTGTTGAAACCGAAAAACATGACAGGGGGCTCAAATAAACCAAGCAGGGTGATGAACACTGCTTTCCATTGATCTTCCTCATGAAGGCGGATGTTGTTATATCCCCATCGAACGTCAAACTTGGTGAACAGGGTGGAGTCTTTCATGTCATCAATAAGCTCTGAGATGAGGGGGAGGGGGTATGCATTGTGAATGGTGTGTGAGTTGAGGTATCGGTAGTCCTGACAAGGGCAAAGGGTACCATCCTTCTTAGGTACGAAAAAGAAGGGAGAGGCTTGTGGGGATTTCGACGGGATGATACATCCAGTTGCAAGGTTTTTGTCAATAAATGTGCAACAGGCTTCTTTTTCAGCTGGGTTGAGTGGGTATACTTTAGCGATCTTCGGTACGAAGGATGGTTTTAGCTTGATGGTGTGATCAAATGACCGGTGGGGAGGGAGTGTACTAAACATCTTTTCAGAGAAGATGTCAGCAAAGTTGGTGCACCATGAGGGGATAATCATGTCTTTAGGTTTCTCTTGTTGTGCGAGCTGGGTTGACAGGGTAATCTTTCCAAGGTGTTGAGGAAAAGGTTCGTCCATTATCTCTTCCCAGGGCGGACTCTCATGAAGAGGTACCACAGCGTCCTAGAGGGTGAGAGTGTTATTGGACCAATCGATGATGGGGTTGCATTTCTTCAACCAGGTCATGCCAAGGATGATCCATGGTGAGCCCAAAGAGGTTACGAGGAAAGTGACGTTGTCAGTGAATTCAGGGAAGACGACATTGGTGGTGATGGCGTATTTGATGGTCCCTTGTTGGTTTAGTGTACCATCGACGTTATAGGCAGTGAATGGTTGGGGAAGTTTATGAATGGAGGATCATAGGTTAGGCACGAGTGATATGTCAATAAAATTATTGGTTGTGTCAAGTCCGGTTCTTCCACGTCTCCAGAGGGCGGAGTGGAGCGGACGAGATGGGGCGGGGGTCAGAGATTGGATGGAGGCAGAGTCGTACGGAGAGGACGTTGGCTTCAGGGATCGCCTGCGCCCTTGCACTGTCCATGTCCTCGGATTTCGGAGGATGGAGTCGGAAGGAGATACAACGATAGCGGGTGCTACCAAGGTGGAGAGGGAGTGAGAGGATGAGGAATGAGATGGGAAGTAACTTAGATGTGATTTTCGAACTGAGGCTAATCCTCAGTGGAGTAAAGACTAAATACAAGGAGGTCGGAGGCTGTACTACAGGGGTGACGGAGGGCAGATCATGCAGAGTACGTAAAGGTACATACTGGTGGCGCATGCTCAGGGAAGACAGAAGGTACAAGGAATGGAGAAGACAATAGAGACAAAAGACTAGGAGTAAATGCGGAAACGAAATAGAGAACAATAGGAAACGGAGACTGAAAGGAGGCGGATGTCGAGAGATGTCCGGACATGTCGCACGAAGGCAGACCAAGCATACCGGACTTCGGACAGGAGGGTGCGGAGTTATTGCCTGACGGCGGACAACAGGTGGTGGACTTCGGAGGGGGGTGTTATGATCATCCATTTTCTTTCATCCTTTTGTCCACCTTTCACTTCCTTTTCGTTAGAGTGCCACATGCACACCTTTGTCATACTTGTTTACTAAACGATGACATGTCCTCTCTTCTTACTTCATCTCAATTACTCGTAGATGACGCATTCCTTTTGTTCCATATTGTTCCATGACATTCTACACTTACGTGTCGCCTAGTATATAGTCCACTAGTTGACCTGCTGTACTTCATTCTCGATCTATGCAATTCAGCGTGTTTTTGAATCACCCAGCTCTCAGTCCTCTTAGTCCCTCAGACCGCCTCTTCAGGCATATAGCTCTTAGTCCGCCTTCTGGGCGTATAGTCATCGTCCCTTCATTACCTTCGAGCTGAGTTGTACCTCTTCGTGAGTGTCCTGCTCGTCGGTAGTTCATTTGCCTTGGTTTTGATCTACAAGGGTACACTTTGCGTTACAGGGGGAGTGCGGCATGGAGACAGAGGGCAGAGAAGTCGGATAAGAGGTGCGGAAGATGGTGGATAGGGTGCGGAGAGTTCAAAGGGGGCACGGGACGTGACAGGTTGCTCCACTGTCAACAAGAGTGGTGGTGGTAACAGTTTGTGATCCAGCTGATAAGTGAATGGGGAGGTGTATGGTTCATTCATTGGAGAGGCCTACAAGTACAGCTGAGATATCTAGGGAAGGAGACATTACTACTTCTTCCCTCAATGAAAACCCAAAGTGGAATTGTCCTTAGCTTCCTCGAAGCATAGTTTGAGGGTTTGAAGGATTTCTCCTTCATCCTTTCCACTGTTGTTGAGCTTCACAACATAGTTGTCCAGCGTGGAGGGTTGCTTGGTAGGTAGGGTGGGGGAAACAATGGGAGTGATGGCGGTTTCTGCTGCTTGAATGCACTGTCTGGGAGAGGTGGGGGTACGAGAGGTGTTCGACGTGAATGTCTTGCATTGTTGGGCATTGTGCCCTTTCTGATGACAACGTAGGCAGAGACCTTCTCTGAAACAGTGAGCACGTTCTCCAGGGGTCAGCTTAGAGATGCGAATGGCATCGACATCCATGGCGTTAGGGTCAGTGGTGGTAGTAGGGCAAGCGAAAGAAGAGGGAGTGTGATGACCTCATCAAAGTGTGGAGATGCGGGCTTTCTGGGCGTGGAAGGTCTTCGCCTTGTCAAGCCATTCTTTGATGGTGGTGGGGATGGTGGACATTGATAAGATCATGATGGCAAGTTGTTGATCAAGTCCTAAAGAAAACTGGTCGATAAGGGTGGTTTCATTGGTGATACCAGCTTTGGCAGCAAGGTTCTGGAAATTAGTGATATACTTCTGAAATCCATCGTCTAGCTTGCCATACTTTCCCTTGGACAACTTCTGAATGAGCTTGGAGAGTTCGAGGCATGCGGTGGCTTTGGTGTCGAAAGGGTAAAACATGGATTCAAAGTTTTCAACAAATTTGACAAAGGTTCTTTCGGTGGAGGGGACAGTAGAGCTGGCCATATGTCACATCCCGTTCCCTTTCCGAACCTCCCGCACTCTGTCCACCTTTCTCCGCCCCTCCTATCCGACTTCTCCGCCTCCTTGCCCAACTCCTCTCTCCGAAGTCCGTCATCCATTGTCCGCCGCCAGGCAACAACTCCGCACTTCCCTGACTTGTCCGTCACCCCTGACAGGTCCCCGCGTCCATCCCTGTACGTAGTTCCCCGTCCCGCTCTAGGCCCTCTCTGACCCTGTTGTAACACTCCGCCTTCCCTGTAGTAGTAGTCCGCCCTCCCTTACTTACGTACTCCGTACTCCGCCCTCCGCCAATCCTTAGTACAGCCTCCGTTTTCTCTTTGTACTTAATCCGCTTTGACTGAGGACTTACTCCTCAGTTCGAAAATCGCACCTAAGTCACTTCCTGTCTCCATCCCTCGTCCTCTCGCTCTCTCTCCGCCTCGGTAGCGTCAGCTATCGCTGAACCCCCACTCAACTCTGTCCTCCAAAATCCGAGGACACGGACAGTGCAAGGGCGCAGGCGACCCCTGAAGCCGACGTCCTCTCCGTATGACTCCATCTCCGTCCGACCTCCGACCCCTACCCCCATCTACGTCCGCTCCGCTCCGACCTCCGGAGACGCGGAAGAACCGGACTTGACACTCCAGTCTGAAATGGCACTCGCCCAACAGCGATACCAAGGACCTGCGGATGCTCGGAGATCACCTCCGCCAGACCTTAAAGTCGGTGACGAAGTATACGTCAAAGCAAAGTGCTTCTGGACCACGCACCCTTCCCACAAACTCTCCAACAAGAATCTCGGACCATTTGAGATCATCGCGCATCCTGGTACTCTCTCCTTCACACTCCGCTTACCCAACTCAATGCGCTCCGTGCACCCCGTGTTCCACGTCTCACAGCTCGAACCCTCCGTTCCCAATCCCATTCCTAACCGCACCCAACCTCCACCTCCGCTGATCGAAATCGAATCGCGGAAGTCCTCGACTCCAAGATTGACTGCCAGCGACGTCAGTGTCAACTCCTATACCTTGTCAAATGGGCTGGATATGAGGGGACTGACGAAGAAACCTCCTGGCTCCTCGCGACGGAGCTAGACAACGCCAGTGATCTCATCGAGGGTTACCACCTCCGCTATCCGACAAAACCCGGACCTTACAGTCCAACTCCGTAGATATTCCGAATTTCCGTTCTTTTTTTTTTGCTTTCATCCCGCTTATCCGATTCTTAGAAGTTCAAAATATACAGACAAAAAACAAAACAAACAGTTTACTTGTACGCTACTTTACTCTTGTGTTTGCGACGGAGGCAGTGAGCTCCGCTCCTCCGCCAACCTTTCTCCGACCTCCGCTTCTTCCTCCGCTTCCT
>JBBPMP010000808.1:0-12643 GCA_038090395.1 Boletales sp. KT-2023a
ATCTCTACCATGAGGCGGTTCTTATCTTTCTCATCTCCGTTTTAACCTTATCCTAGAGTACTACTTAAGCCCGGTCGTACATTGATGTACCCTAGCTTAGTTCTGCTCAATCTACCTTGACTTCCTCGCGATCCTCTTGATCCCTCGTCGACCACTCCATCGGACGAATCCCTTGATCTCTCCGTCGACTCCTCTTGTCGACTGAACCTTGATCCTCCACCGATCGTCTTATCGGTTGACACCTTCAACGTCTGGCAAGTCTTGCTTAGACTCCTTCGAACCTTGACTCTCTTTGTTAGTTCTCTTTGAGCCTACGCTCGTTCCTACCTGGACCAAGCGTAACAGAAATCTTGTGCCAGACGTTTGTTTCTTCTTCATCATCCCAAACTTACATCTTCCCATTTCCTTGAACACGAGTACTTTTGTCGTTTTTCAGACTGTCCGGTCCACAGATCATTTTGATTTGCCTAGGTTTCTCTCTCTTTGTCAATCTCCTTCTCTCCCTATTTCACGATGTTCGTCAACTCTTCTTCCTCCTCTTCTTCACCATTATCGGGACACCGTTCCAGCTCTATCTCCTTGTCTTCTCCCTTACGCTCCAGGCCTGTACAGGCTATCTACTTACCCGCCTCCGCCATCAACACTCTCTATGCTGGCATCCTCGCTGAACCTACCCTCGTCCACGCCCTCGAAAATGACCCGCTTTATGGGGAGGATTTGATCACTCAGGAACTTGTACGCCTCTTCCTTGATGTTGCCAAAGTACAAAACTATCACTTTCTGTCCGCCCCTTCTGACCTTCCTGCTGCTTTTGGTCTTCCTCTCCGTATGCATATCAATCGTCTTCCTGAACGTATTCTTCTTATCCTTCACCTTCATGGTTTTCACGTTTTCGTCGAACGTTTGGATCCCATCTCTTTATATCCTACTTTTCGTCGTGTTTATCTTTCTCTTCCTCTCGCTGATCGTGACCGTTATCTCACCTCCATTGACTCCATCCCTACTGTCCCCACCTCCCAAGTCCTCGTCACATCCCCATCTCCTCCCCCTCTACCTGTCGTCCCCTTGCCACAACCCCTTGCTCATTGACTCTCTTCCGTTGAACTCATCCCTCATCATCGTGTCAACGACCCTGCTGTCTTCTTGGATGGATTTATTGTCGACCAAGGCATGCTTGCACGAAACCGCGAACACATTCAGTTCTTCCATAGTCCTAACGGCCACTGTATCCTCTCTTCGGCAGTTCAAACCCTCTCCTCCACCATCTCTCTCACCCCCACCTCCCCATCCACCTGCTGTTACCACTGCAATCGACTCGGGCACTATCGGGAAAACTGTACCGAGTACAAATGCCCTTCTTGTCTTGCATCCGCTCCGGGTCATCCGGTTCGTCTCTGCTTCCGTACCCTCTGCTCCGCATGCTCTCGTTGGGGTCATTCTGACCGCTTCTGCCCTACTCGCGCTTGCGCTCGCTGCGACCAAGCCGGCCACATTCTTGCTGATTGTCCCTTCGAGCACTACACTCCTTCACAGGCTTTTGAAGCATCTTTCCCTTCCCCACCTCTGGCGGACTCTTTGTGACAAGTTGAGGTCTGGGACTTCAAATGTACAGAGGGGGTAATGTTACGATTGTCTACTCATACATCCTTTTTCCCTTCACTTCTTTTTCGATAGAGTGCTTATGCACGCCTTTAGTCATCCTTTGTTACTAAAATGCTGACGTGTCTCTTTCTTACCTCATTCTGATTACTCATTGATGATGTGTCCTTCTTCTTCCATGTTCTATGACCTTCCACGCTTACGCGTCGTCAGGTATATAGTCTAGTAGTTGACCTACTGTTCTGTATTCTCGATCTGCGCAATCTAGCGTATCTTCTTGAGTCACCCTCAGTTCCCTCAGTCCTTAGTCTCTTAGTCCGTCTCCTAAGACGTATAGTCATCGTCCTTCATGGCCTTCGAACTGAGTTGTACCTCTTCGTGAGCGTCCTGTTCGTTGGTATCCTTTTGACTTGGTCTTGGTCTACACAAGGTATGCTCTGCGTAACACATACTACATGTGTAACAGATTTATGGTTTCACCTGGCATCTTCAGTGTGGATTGCATGATATTAACCATGAAATGGTTTTTAAGAGTAATCCAAAATTTGTCTTTCATGACTCCCCTGGGTTTGAGGCTGGGGGTGAAGAGGAAGTCCAAAAAATGAAAGACTTTCTTGCAAAGTGATCTGGTGATAACAAGCTTAAAAATCAGGTTTATGCTATATGGTGAGGAGAAATGGTTATGCTTTGATTTTGTATTGATAGATGTAGGTATTGCATCCCTATGGATCAACTCCATCATGCCATCACAGCTGCAGAGGAAACATTCTTTGGTGAATGTAATACTGGAAATGGTAAGAATATGATTTACAATGTTATGTATTTGTGCTATTGATTACATTGATAGTTCCAGTTGTGGTATTATTCACCAAGTTTGATGCCCTCTTGATACAGGTGTTTCAACCTGAGTACTTGCTTTTGCCTGAGGATGAGAGACAGAAAAAACTGCAAGTTACTGCCCAAGAGGTATTCCAGAAAAGGAACATTTGGGAAGATTTATGTCAGATGGTATTTCCTCCCAAGGCATCAGTACAACTACAAGGTGACCATATGCTACCTTTGATTTGTACCTTGATGCCATTAAGCATTTCTCAGATTTGGATACAACTGATGTGGGATGTAATGCATTACTTGAAAAAACAGCAGCTGCATTGAACAGTGAATCATTGCAAATGTTGTTGGTATCAGCACAGGAAAAGAACATGCTCCTTTCCATCAAATATGCAATTCAGTAGTGAGTAAAGGCAATATAATAATACAGCCATATATGAAGTAATATATCTAGTGCTTTGAAGGGATATGTTGGTTTCAGAATTGTTGAAAAAGAAGAACATGATGTAATGAGGGCAATTGCAAGTTGGTTTCCACATACACAGGTATCATTATACAATTGAATCCACTGGTGGAAGATAAATTGAAAAGTTTGCATAGGTAAGGTATTGGCAATAATTAAAATAAATGTAATACCAAACATGATTTTTAATTAAGGAGGTAAATAGTCAAATGTGTCAAAAATGTGGATTGTTCTCATAGCCATTTGCTACTGCTGGTCCACTCATAGTATGTAAGTGGTTTGCTTTGCATTAGAAATAACCATTTCTCTCATGGCCCATTTTGTGCTGCTGTTCCATTCATAGGGAGTAAGTGGTCTGATGTGCATTGGAAATGAGCATTTCTCTCATGGCCCATTTTCTGCTGCTGTTCCATTCATAGGAAGTAAGTGGTCTGATCTGCATCAGAAATGAGCATTTCCCTCATGGCCCATTTTCTGCTGCTGTTCCATTTATAGCTTGTAAGTGGTCTGATTTAAATCAGAAATGAGCATTTCTCTTATGGCCCATTTTCTGCTGCCATTCCATTCAAAGGGAGTAAGTGGTCTGATCTGTATCAGAAATGAGCAATTCTCTCATGGCCCATTTTCTGTTGCTGTTCCATTCATAGAGAGTAAGTGGTCTGATCTGCATTAGAAATGAGCATTTCTCTCATGGCCCATTTTCTGCTGCTGTTCCATTCATAGCAAGTAAGTGGTCTGATCTGCATCAGAAATGAGCATTTCTCTCATGGCCCATTTTCTGTTGCTGTTCCATTCATAGGGAGTAAGTGGTCTGATCTGCATCAGAAATGAGCATTTCTCTCATGGCCCATTTTCTGCTGCTGTTCCATTCATAGCAAGTAAGTGGTCTGATCTGCATCAGAAATGAGCATTTCTCTCATGACCCATTTTCTGCTGTTCCATTCATAGCTTGTAAGTGATCTGATCTGCATCAGAAATGAGCATTTCTCTCATGGCCTGTTTCCTGTGGCTATTTCATTCATATGGTCTTGTCACACATTACTGGTGAGTTCCATAGTAATCAAAACAAAGATCCACCTCACAGTATCCATTACAAGCATGCAATTTGAAACCTGTCTTTTCTGATTTTTTGAACTCCCAATTGCATTTTTCACCCTATATCATTGTTTAGCTGGTAGGTGAAACTTTAGTTTCCTGATATACATAAATGTTACATTCATTTCATTTAGGATGTAAGCAGGTTTTTTGAAAACATTGAATTTCTTACACCAGCACATTATTTTTATTCAGACAGTAAGTATCATTCACACTTTTTTATTGTTTGAAATGTAAATCATCATTTTATATTAGAGTGTTAGTTTTTTTTTCTTTTTCATCAGTGTAGGTAACTAATGTTTCCCAGATAATGCAAACTGCAGACTCACAGCAGGTTGTACCTACAATAAAATTAGTTCATTTTCCAAAGCTTATTTTTTACAGGTTTCATCATCTGGCATGCATCACTCTCCTGTTGTTTATTTTATCATGTCAGGGTCCATTTATTCATTCAGTGCATTTTATTTAGGCTTCACAACAAGGGGAGGAATGGAAAAACATCCTTCAACAAGGAATAGGTATGTTGTTTAAATTTATACTTGAATATACTGTATTTACATTTTTACAGGTCTTTTGCTTGTTCTTCAGCATTCTTTTTTCCTTGTTCAGAACAAGTGCCCTAACCCATTTAATGTGGCTGTAGAAAAGTACCACATATCTGGCACATCTGCTCAGGTTGCCAATGAGCTTGAAGGTGTCTATGACTACTATTTCAGTGCAGACACAGAGACAAAGGAGAAACTTATCATGGATGTGATATTGCACCATCCTATCTGTGGGTAGTTAAATGGATTAGTATTTTATACAGAGTTTAGTTTATCACCTAGAGCTTGGCATTTTTGTCTGATGGAATGTTTTTTGTTTTTACATTTTCCAATATGTACAGTACTCTAGAATTGTATAAAAGTCTGGATTGTGAAATCTTTGATGTTGTACAGTATGATTGTCAACACATCATTTTGACATATTATGTAAGATGCTTTATATATGTCTTGTATAAATTTTCAGTATGTTTTAAATTTCATATGCAAGTGGGCATACTGTATGGCAAATATATGGATTTTCTTCTTAGCATTTATATACATAGATCATGAAGTAGTTGTAATTACAACACAAACCAAAATTCTTGCAAGATAATTATGAGAGGTTGTACAGTAGATATTGTAGATCCATAGGGATGTCCAAGTTTGATTTCCTAAGAAAATGGTGGACAAAATAATAAGTCACAAGCAATATAAGGGAAATAAGACAAGATTTATTTTTTATCCACCTCATTTCATCCACAGACAGATGGTCAGATGGAGAGGATTAACTGGGAACTTGGCCAGTATTTATGTCTTTATGTCACAGAAAATGAAGCAGATTGGGCTGAATGGTTGCCTCTAGCACAGTTTGCTTACAACAATAAAGAGCAGAGCTCAACAGAAAACTCCTTTTTCCATTACCTGCTCTTATGCACCTTGCATGGGAGTAGAACCCAGAGTCTCCAAGGCTCCATCTGCTGATGTTCTGACAGATCAGCTTGCCAAAGTTTACAATAATTTATGTTTGGCTGAGGACCAAATGAAGAAATATGCTGACCAATGTCAATCAGACACACTGTTACGATTTTCTATCCACACATCCTTTTTCCTTAGCTTCTCCTTCGTTAGAGTGTTTACGCACACCTTTAGTCATCCTTTGTTACTAAACGCTGACGCGTCCTCTTCTTACTCATCCTTGATTACTCTTCGATGACGCGTCCCTTTGTTCTTCTTGCTTCCATCGCATTCTACGCTTACGCGTCCCTCAGTATATAGTCCAGTAGTTGACCCACTGTTCTGTATTCTCGATCTGCACAATCTAGCGTATTCTCTTGAGTCATCCTCAGTCCCCTCAGTCCTTAGTCCCTAGTCCGTCTTCTAGACGTATAGTCCCTGTCTTTCGTGGCCTTCGAACTGAGTTGTACCTCTTCGTGAGCGTCCTGTTCGTTGGCATCTCTTTAGCTTGGTCTTGGTCTATACGAGGTACGCTCCGCGTAACACACACCCTTGCTTATAAAGTAGGTGATCATGTATAGTTATTGTTATGATTCATATGGACCCCTATTCTTTTTCCTCCTCTTCTTTCCCTTCCACACCCAGACTTATCTCTTTTTATTCTATTCCTAGATGATCTTGATCAGATACAGTCTTACACTGGATCTGATCACTCTTTTCTTAGATCTTCCTATGCTTTCCTATGTGCACAGCCTTGTACAATGTCTATTTCTACTTTGAACAGCCCTTCTGATTGCAGCACTTGGCTGTACTCTTTTATTTAGATCACCCAGCCTTATGGCTATTCCTTCACAGCCTTACACTGTCTCACTAACTTGGTATGACTAGCCTTTCATAGTATATATACCAGCCTGTATCTTAGGATAACCTTAAGCAATTCCTACTTGGATTTTCATCTTCATCCCCTTGTCCCCTTGTCCTCAGTCCTAGGCCTTCATTGCCTATCCCCTCATCCTCAATTCTAGCACCTTCACTGGTCTAGTCTATACCTCATCCCTGACAGCAACCCCAAGATCCCTCTGTCCATACTATGTCCATTTGACATCATCTCTGTTGATCTGCTCTTACACAATCCCCACCACCTGAAACCTTCATTCCCAACTTTGACCCTGAGATCCCTGAGTCCATCCCTAGGCCTATACAGCATACCTCAATCACTCCAAACCTTCATTCTGGAGCTGTTACACTTGACCCTTGACCTCCTTGACTTGAAGGTATACCTCCAAGTCTACTTCTGTTCCTACCTGGACCAGTTGTAACAAAAGGAATTGCTTACTTTCAATTGGACTACTCTCTAGTAGATTTCCACCATTTCCCACCAATGCCCCCAGAACCCTTGCCCCCAGGGCAACCTTTGCATCCCAGACAACCACTTTGCTCAAGAAGAGCAAGCCAACTTCTCAGACAACTACCCCTTGAAGGATGAATACCCCATCTACTCATCCACTGACACCAAAGAAGATGTCCACATCAGAACCTCTAAAGAAACCCTTGACCAAGAACTTGCACACCAGTTCTCCTTGTCCCTAGTAATCCCACCAAGTCCCCTACCTCTGTCCCCAGAAGGAACTATGTTTCCTATCACATCCACAGTCACCCCCACCCCTCATTGTAATCTCTTGCCAGAACCCACCTTGTCTGAATTAGACAAATCCCATGTTTCACACCACAGACCCACCTGTTGAACAAGTACATGGATATATGTAGATATGTAGTGTAGTTAGTAGTTCACACAGACTCTGGAACTCCAGTATTTAAGTCCAGTCCAGTCTGGACTTTAATCATATGAGACTTTAACTCATACCACCAAGTGTGACACTCAAGTCCTAATCACTAAGGTTAGTCTGGAGTCTTTCTGCATTACTAAATGCATGCAATCACAACAGGTTATGAGCCCTGAATGGGTTAAAGTGTGCAGTTCACTCTGTCCTACCTGCTCTGGACATTCTACCTGACTCTGCATGATGCAAACTCATTTCCACTCCCAGAGATATGGACTCCAGTCATCTTGTATGACTGTTCACACCTGACTCTGTGCAATGCAGATTAACTTCTGCTCCTGGAGATCAGTTCAGAGCTGTCCTGCATGGTTCACTCTGCTGGACACAAGTGATGCAGATTGATTTCTGCTCCTTGCAAATGCTCACAGTGCTGAGGGCAGGGGGAAACTATGTCCCTCCAGGTCCAGAGGCTCTGGACATCCAGCAATGCAGCATTAAGCTGCTATCCATGTATCTGGAAAGTTCCCATGCTGACATCTACTTCTCAGGTCCACTCCCATGCCATGACTTCTATTCTCAAGGATATGCTAAAGCTTAACAGCTCCAATTATAAGCTCTGGGAAAGCAATATGATTGCTTATCTTTGATCCATAGGGATCTATGCCAAGATCTACTGGACCAGACCCACTGTCCCAGTCACTACAGCTGCTGTCAAAGCTAGTGATGGCATCATCACAACTCTGGCTTATAATCCAACTGAAGCAGAGATAGAGAAGGTCCAACTCCAGCTTGACTCCTGGGAAGACAATGATGACAGAGCATCTGGAGCAATCACACTCATGTGCAAACACCATGTCTTATACTGTGGTGTAGATTTCACACAGTGCACCTCTGATCTCCTTGCTGATCTCAAGGAGAAATTTGACTGCCCAACCATCTCATCTGCTATCATGGAGTTCAAGTCCATCATGGCTCTGCAGCTTCCAGAGAACAACACTCTGGTCTCCTCCCTCTCAAAGCTTGTTGGACACTTCAACTGACTTTCAAACTTTGACTATCAGGTTGATGAAAGGATCAAATCTATGATTTTGATCTCTAAGGTCCCCAAATATGTGGACCATGTCATCTCTGCCATCACTGCCATGGATGCAACTTCTTCAGAGAAGGACCCTGACAATCCTGGCATGGCAAAGCTGAAGAACATCCCCACCATCACTGAGCTTGAAAAACAGCTTGTAGTCTCCTGGCAGACCTATGCCCAATGCCATCCACCTAAGGACTCACATCTGTAGGCAAACAAGGTCACTACTGTCAAATGGCAGAAGGGGAAACCTCAATTCTCCCAACAGCAACAACAAGGTGGTTCCTCTAATCAGGGGAATAACCAGAAGAAGCAGTGATGCAAGGGCAATCGCTCCAAAGATAGCAATAAAAAGCAGAAGGATAAGAAAAAGTCCAAGAAGGAAAAAGCCAAAGCTGCCAATGCTGAGGCCTCCACCTCATTTGCCTTCACTGCTCCCACCATCATCTCTGCTGCCACCACCTCATTCATGCCTCTCATCCCTGATCCATGGAAGTCCACTTCCACTCCCAGTGCCATCCACTTTGGTCCACCTGCCTTTCCTACTATGCAGGAGGCAATCTCTCTTGCCTGCAGACTGGAGGTCCCTGCAACTTCTCAAACAGTCCACAACCTTGAACCAGTTGCAATGTGGTGCTCTTGACAAGAGCCCTTGCTCTCCAACTGTAACATGAAGTGTACCTCGAGTAGACCAAGACTGATGTGAAGACTTACCAACGAGCAGGACACTCATGAAGAGGTATGACTCAGCTCAAAGGGACTGAAGGGACGAAGACTATACACCTTAGAGGCAGACTGAGGGACTGAGGGGACTGAGAGAACTAGGAGTGACTCAAGAAGATGCTAGATTGCGTAGATCGAGAATATGGTACAGTAAGTCAACTACTGGACTATATACTAGGGGACACATAAGCATAGAATGTTATGGAACAGTGAGGAACAAAGGGATGCATCATCAAAGAGTAATCAAGGATGAGTAAGAAGAAAGGACGTGTCACCGTTTAGTAAAGAGCAATGACAAAGGTGTGCAAAAGGCACTCTAATGAAAGGGAAAAGAAGTGAAGCAAAGGGAAAAGGCATAAAGGATAGATGATCGTAACATTACCCCCTCTCTACACTTGAAGTCCCAGACCTCAACCATCACATAGAGTCTGCTAACAGTGGGGAAGGAAATGAGGCTGCGAATGCTTGTGAAGGGGTGAGGTTTTCAAATGGGCAATCAGCAAGGATGTGACCAGTTTGAGTGCAGCAGGAACAGGTGCGAGTAGGGCAAAATCAGTCAGAATGGCCCCATCGAGAGCATGCTATGCAAAGGGTGCTGAAGCAAAGGCAAACTGGGTGACCAGGGGGGTATTTGTGGCAGGAAGGGCATCAATATTCATCACAGTCTTCTTGATAATGTCCCAGATGGTGGCAATGATAGCAAGCGGCAGAGGGAGAAGGAGCAGGTCAAGAGACTGGAGAGGAAAGGGTTTGGATAGATGAAGAAAGGATGCGATGACCTTCAGAATCACAAAAGAATTGGATATGTTCCTGGTTATGAGCGAGCATGCCTTGGTTGACGATAAAACCATCAGAGAATATGGTAGGGTTGTTGACACGATGATGGGGAATGAGCTCAACAGAGGAGAGATGTTCTGCCAGTGGTCTGGAGGTAGAGGTAGTCTGGGAGGTGACAGGTAGAGGAGGTGGAGAAGGAGAGGTGGGGGTGACTAAGGATGTGGGGTTGGCAGGGATGGAGTCGATGGAGGCTAGGTAACGATCATGATTGGCAATGGGAAGAGAAAGATAAACTCGACGGAAAGTGGGATACAAAGAAATGGGGTCAAGACATTCAACAAAGACATGGAAACCGTGAAGGTGGAGAATCATAAGGATACGTTCAGGAAGGCGACTAAGAGTTCCTGAGTAATCTCATCCTCAGCATAGAGAGGATCACTTTTGAGGGCATGGATGAGGGTAGTGTCAGCGAGGATGCCTGTGTAGAGAGTGTTGATGGCAGAGGTGGGTAAGTAGATGGCCTGCACAGGCCTGGAACGTAAAGGAGAAGATAAGGAGATAGAACTGGAAAGGTGACCTGAGATAGGTGAAGACAAGGGTGAAGAGGAGTTGGCAGACATCATGAAGTAGGTGGAGGAGAAAATGAACAAGAAAGGGGAAACAAATCAGAAGGATCAATGGACAGGACAGTCTGAAAAATGACAAAAGCACTCATGTTCAAGGAAGTGAGCAGAAGAAAGTTTGGGATGACAAAGAAGAAACAAACATCTAGCACAAGATTTGGAGTTGAATAATTGGGAGTAAGCAATGTCAATGGGGATGGCGTTCATGAGAAATTTATCAAAGGGAATGAGTCCATTTATATGCAAGGAGAAGGGAACGTGCATGGCAGAGATTACTTTCGGGTTCCCATGTGTTTTCGGATGCAGAGTAACCTTTCCATGTGGTCAGGTACTGATAATGGCCAGGGGAGCCCTTGTGTGTGAGAATGCCATCTACTTCATACTCTTCTTTGCCATCAATGACGTCAGGAGGTGGAGTTGGAAAAGAAGGACCATGCGTTTCAGTGGAGTGAAAGGGGGAAAGTAATGTAGCATGGAAGATATCATGGATTTTCCATGTGGGAGGGAGATGGAGACAGTAGATGAGGGGAGATAGTACCTGAGTGATCTCGAATGGTCCCAAGCATTTGGGTGCAAGTTTCCTAGAGGGAAAGGGAATGTGGAGGTTAGTGGCTTCTAGCCAGACTTTATCTCCAACTTTCCATGGGGAGAACCGTCAGGTACAGTGTTGAGTCATCAGTCGTTGAGTGGATTCATGTGCTGCCAGGGCTTCTTTCCAGGATTCTTCTAAAGCAAAGAGGCAGGAGGAGAGAGCTGGGATGAATGTTTTGCCAAGGGGTGGGTAGGTATGGGGGTCATAGCTGAGCATTAGGGAGAAAGGAGATATGTATCTTGGTGGATGAGTGAGGGGCAGAGTTATGATGGAATTTGGCAGAGGTGATGAAGGCAGACCACAAGTGGGGTTGATTGCCACAGAAGAGGCAAAGGTATGTCTCAATTTCTTGGTTTGTTCATTCTGTCTGGCCATCAGTTTGTGGATGGTATGCAGTAGAGAGGCGTACGTCATAGTGGAGTAGACGAGCTAGCTCTCTAGCGAAGGCAGAGGCAAACTGTGGTCCACGATCAGAGATGATAAACTCATGTAAACCGAACTGTTTGAAGACATTGTTGTAAAAAAGAAGAGCTACGCCTGCTGCATTGATGGTTTTTTGACAGGGCATGAGAATTACCCCCTTTGAAAGGCTGTGGTCGACCATGACCAACAGAGAGTCAAAGCTAGAGGACAAGGGCAGGTCGGTGATGAGGTCCATGGAGAGTTGGCGAAAAGGAAGAGATGTGGAAGAAGGAATGGGAGAGAAGGGGGGAATCGTGGGATGAGTGTTAACCTTGGATTGTTGGCAGAGGGCACAGCCAGCAATGAAATTGTGAATGAAAGTGGCCAATCCAGGTCACCAAAAGTCACGTTCAAGGAGAGCTTTGGTATGGAAGAAGCCCATATGACCAGTAGTGGGGGATTCATGAATAGAGCGTAAGAGGGATGAGCAAGAGGTGGGGGGAACAAAGAGGTGGTCCCAGAAACAGAGGTGGCCATTGTTGAAAGACCAATCAGCAAGAGAGGAACAAGGGAAGAGGGGTGAGCCCTCCTGAAGAGAGCGAAGTGCATGAAGTATGAGTGGATCAGAGGAGGAAGACTTGCAAATGCTTTTAGCTAAGGTGAGGTCAAGGGCAGAGATGATGACAGGGTCAGGAAGGATGGAAGAGATGTTGTTGAGGGAGGTATCCACTTCAACATTGCGGGAGAGAGCGTCAGCAGGGGCCATGCGAGAACCAGGGGTAACCTGCCAAACAATGTTGAAGTCCTGCAGGAGGAGAGACCAACAAGCTTGTTGATAAGACAATTTTCGAAGGTCTTTGAGGTAAGAGAGGTTCTTGTGATCAGTGATGATGGTGACAGGATGTGTGGTTCCCTGGAGGTATTGTTTCCACTCCTGTAGGGCAAGAATGACAGCAAGGAGTTCATGATCGTAGATGTTGTAGTTTCGTTCTGCTGGACTGAAGGTTTAGGAGAAGTAAGCACAGGGATTGAAACACTCAAAGCACTGAGCTGAGTGCAGGTGTAAGGGCATGAGAAAGAATAAAATGAAAATGACATGCAAAGTGCAAGTGTCAAGGAAAAGGTGGAAGAGAGTGTGCTGGTTCACACAAGTACCCAGGGAGTCTATCACTCAGTGTCTTTGGGGAGAACACCAAGA
>JBBPMP010000809.1:0-12641 GCA_038090395.1 Boletales sp. KT-2023a
TATCATCAGCATGGTCCTTAGTATTAAAGAGTGTAGTGTCTCACCTCAGGCTTCTATTGGTAGAAGACTGAGGTGCGACGGAAAAAGTCCGATGCAAATAAAGTCCGTGATTACATAAGCTGGTACCGTTGTAACTGTACGCAAAAGGGGTATATGCAACAACAACAGGATTTCAAATCATTGAAAGCACGATGTTGAAGAGGAGTCCAAAGCCAAGGTTTGTCTTTGTGGATGAGGAGAGTGAGGGGAGTGATGAGGGTGGAGAAACCAGGGATAAATTTGCAATAGAAGTTGGCAAAACCTAGGAATGACTGAATGCCTCTGATGGATGTGGGGGGTTTCCAATCAGTGATAGCAGAAAGTTTAGTTGGATCCATGTGTATATGTCCTTGACCAATAACAAGACCAAGGTATTCCATCTGGGGGGTATCAAATGAACATTTGGAGATTTTGAGTGAAAGGTTATGATCTCGTAGATGCTGGAGAACTCATTTGATATGAGAGTGATGAAGTTCTATGTCATCTCTGGTATAAATGCTGATATCATCCATATAGATCTTCAGCCAACGTTCAGCAATTATGTTAGTGAATATATGATTCATGAACACTTGGAAGATGGGGGGGGCATTGTTAAATCTGAAGAACATGACTGTGGGTTCAAAAAGACCAAGAGGGGTGATGAAAGCGGCTTTCCATTGATCTTCTTCTCATAGGCAAATATTATTGTACCCCCAATGAACATCAAATTTCATGAAGAGGGTTGAGTCTTTCATGTCATCAATGAGTTCAGAGATGAGGGGTAGGGGGTATGCATTGTGAATGGTATGAGAGTTGAGGTAGCAGTAATCCTAGCAGGGATGAAGGGTACCATCTTTTTTGAGTACAAAGAAGAATGGGGAGGCTTGTGGCAATTTTGATGGGATGATATGACCTGTCTTCAGGTTTTTGTCAATGAATATACAGCAAGCTTCTTTCTCAGCTGGATTGAGGGGGTAGACTTTGGCAATTTTTGGGATGAAGGATGGTTTGAGATCAATGGTGTGATCAAAAGGACAATGAAGGGGTAAAGTGCTGGACATCTTTTCTGAGAAGACATCAGAGAAGTCAATACACCAAGAGGGAACTTCCATGAGCTTTGGTTGTTCCTGTTGCACTAATTGGGTGGATAAAGTAAATTTTCTGAGATGTTGGGGATAAGTTTCATCCGCTTCCTACCTCCAAGGCAGATGCTCACTAAGAGGTACCACAGCGTCCTGGAGGGTGAGGGTATTGACAGACCAATCAATGACAGGGTTTTGTTTTTTGAGCCAGGTCATTCCAAGAATGATGTGAGAGGAACCCAGTGATGTGACTAGGAAGGTGATTTTGTCTGATAGTTGAGGGAAAATGACATTAGCAGAGATGGAAAATTGGATGGTGCCTTGGTGGTTTGGAGTTCCATCCATGTTGTATGCTATGAGTTTTTGGGGGAATCATTGGATGGCAGAGCAAAGTTTGGGTACAAGGGAGATGTCGATGAAGTTGTTGGTTGCACCACAGTCAATGAGAGCAGTGGTGGTAACAGTTTGTGATCCTGCTTGTAGACAAACTGGAAGACACATGGTTCATTCATTTGATAGTCCTACAATTACAGCAGAGATATCTAGGGAAGAGGACATTACTACATCTTTCCTCATTGAAAACCCAAAGAGGAATCATCCTTAGCTTCATCGAAACAAAGCTTCAAAGTTTGGAGAATTTCCCCTTCATCCTTTCCAGAGGTTCTGAGTTTGGAGATGTAGAATTCCAGGGCAGTGGGTTGTTTGGCTGGTGAAGGAGGAGGGAGAGTGCCAGAGGAGGTTTCTGTGGTTTGAATGCATTGTTTGGGGGAGTTGGGGGTATGTGGGGTGGATGCAAAGGTTTTACACTGTTGGGCATTATGTCCATTCTGATGGCATCAGAGACAAAGTCCCTCTTGAAAACAATGAGAGTGTTTGGCAGGGGTGAGCTTAGATATGTGTATGGCGTCAACATCCATAGCATTGGGATCTGAGGTGGTAGCTGAGGTATGAGGGAATGAGGAGGGAGTTCTGTGTCTGCGACAAAGAGTTGTGATGTGAGCTTTCTGAGTGTGAAAAGTCTTAGCTTTTTCAATCCATTCCTTGATGGTGATAGGGATGGTGGTCATCAAGAGGATCATGATTGAAAGATGCTGATTGAGTCCAAGAGAGAATTGATCAATCAATGTGGTGTTGTTGGTGATGGCTGCTTTAGCTGTGAGGTTTTGGAAATCAGTGATGTACTTCTGAAACCTGTTGTCCATCTCTCCATTAGCTCCTCAAGTAGATTTTTGTATGAGTTTGGATAATTCCAGGCAGGCAGTGGCTTTGGTGTCAAAGGGGTAAAAGGTGGATTCAAAGTTGGAGACAAATGTTTTGAAGGTTTTGTCGGTGGAAGAGATGGTCTTGTCAGCCATGCAGTCATACCACATCTCAGAGAAGGAAATGCCTTGCCCTTTACTCATCTTATTCAAGGTGGTCATGACTTTTGCGTTGTCCGCTGTATATAGCTTCTGGTTGATCTCAAAGTAGGCCTTCATGGCCTTAATCTATCAGACAGCATCCAAGGGGTCACCCGAGAAGTCAGCTGGGAGTGCTGCTTTGAGTTTGGTCATAGTAGGTGGGATGGCTGGTACAAGGGGTGGAACAATGGTGGTTGGGGGCAAAGGGGTTGGGACAAGGGGGGTCTGAGGAAGAAATGGGCTAAGTGTGATGGAGGATCCTGGGGGAGTACTAGTAAAGAACTAGGCAGTGAGGTGGGGACTGTGGCTATGGAAAGGGACAATGAAGGTACTGGGACAGTGGTGCAAAATGGGGAGTTTGCTGGGCTAGGGAGGTTCTGTCCACCAAGGCAATGGTGATGATGTAGGTCTATAGCTGAGGGGGTTGGTTCCTCATCAGAGGAATCTCCTGCTGGGGCTCTGATACTATGAATGGTGAACTGGGGTGGATCCTACTCCATAATAGGAGAGACAGAGGTGATTCTCAATCTTTTGTTATGCAGAGTGTACCTTGTGTAGATCAAGACCAAGTGAGAAGACTTACCAACAAGCAGGACACTCATGAAGAGGTATGACTCAGCTCAAAGGTATCAAAGGAATGAAGACTATATGCCTGAAAGGCAGACTGAGGGACTGAGAGGACTTAGGGGACTAAGAGTGAATCAAGAGAATGCTAGATTGCATAGATCAAGAATAGAGTACAAGTAGGTCAACTACTGGACTATATACTAGATGATGCATAAGCACAGAATGTTACAGAACAATGAGGAATAAAGGGATGTGTCATCAACAAGTAATCAAGATGAAGTAAGAGGAAAGGATGTGTTACCATTTAGTAACCAAGTATGACATAAAGGCATATAAAGGACACTCTAACGAAAGAGAAGTGAGATGAAAAAAAGAGAAAAGAGATATGGGTAAACAATCATAACACCACCACCCATTGTCTGTTGTCAGGTGACAACTCCACTATTCCCTGACTTGTCCATTGTCCCTGACAGGTCCCTGTCCCCATCCCTATATGTAATTTGCCATTCCACTCTAGACCCATATCCATCCCTGGTTGTACTCTGTCCTCCTTGTAGTAGTAATCCACCCTCCCTGTCTTACATTACTCCACTACTCTGCTCTTTATTCACCCTTAGTACAGTCTCTGTTGTTCATGTACTTAATCCACTCTCACTGAGGACTTAATCCTCAGTTTGTAAATTGACTAAGTTACCTCTGGTCAACCTCTGCTTGATCCCTTGCTCCCTCTTCTCTCTTTGCTCTCTATCTGCCTTGGTAGCTTAGGCTATCATTGTACCTCCAACTACTCCATCCCCTGAAATACAAGGACAGGACAGTACAAGGGCACAGGCACACCTGAAGCCACAGTCCTCACCCTTCATCTCCATCTCCACCTCTGACCCTTGACCTCCACTCCTCCTACATCTGCTCCACACCTCTGCACCTCCAGTGACTGGTGGAATTGGACTTGACATTTGTCCTCCCTGATGTCTCCACCTTCCCTGACAGGTCTTGGCCCCTCCTGTATGTATGTACAGTACATAGTTCCCTGCCTCTGTCCCTGTTGTTGCACTCCACTATCCCTGATGTAACACTCCATCATCTCTTGACACCACCAGTATGTAGAATTACATACTCTGCTACTCCACCCTCCATCATTCCTGTAGTACAGCCTCCAACTTCCATGTATTTAGTTCTGTTCCCACTGAGGCTTATCCTCAGTTCATAAATTGACTTTGTCACCCCCAGTCTCCACTCTCATCCTCTCATCCTCTCCTTCTCTTCCTTAGTAGTCTATGACTATCATTGTATCATCTCTGACCTGACCTCCAAAATCTAAGGACTGGATAGTGCAGTGGCATAGGCAATGCCTGAAGCCAAGTCCTCTTCATACAACTCTGCCCTCACCTTTGACCTCCAACCTCCACATCCTGCCCAAGTCTGCTCCATGCATTAGAACTCTGGAGACCAGAGGATCTGGGCTTGACAACCCCCAAATCACCATACATAGCATCAAAGCCCCAGAACACTCCTCCAATCAGGAGTCCTTTGTCCCATCCACTGGTCAGTACCATCATCAATGAACCTTTGAATGAATTACTGGTAGAAATACCCCCACCTCTGCAGCCTCCCCATTTCATATCACCCCCCAGCTCTCCCCTTCATTGCCAGATATCTCAATTCTATTGACTATCCCTCACCCAAGTACTCCCAGTACCCCTCTCACTTCAGCACCCTTGTCCCCAGTGATTCCCTCCCTTGTTTTAGCACCCCCAATCACCACCATGACTGAGCTAAAGGCCACCCTCCCCATGGACTTCTCTAATAACCCAGCCAATGCTGTTCAATGGATCAAGGCCATGAAGGCATACTTCAAAATCAACAAGACCCTCTACTCCTCTGATGAAAGTAAGGTCATGACCACCCTCAACAAGATGAGCAAAGGACAAGGAGTCTCTTTCTCTGAAATGTGGTATGATCACATGGCAAACAGACAATTCCCCTCCACCAACAAGACCTTCAATATGTTTGTCACCAATTTCAAGTCCATTTTTTACCCCTTTGACACCAAAGCTACTGCCTGTCTCAAACTGTTGAAGCTTGTCCAGAAATTGTCCAAAGGAAAGGATGGCAAACAAGACAATGGATTTCAAAAGTACATCACTGATTTCCAAAATCTAGCAGCAAAGGTCACTGATGAAACCACCCTCATCAACCAGTTCTCTCTGGGACTTGATCAACAGCTTGCCATCATGATCCTGTCAATGTCTACTATCCCCACTACCATCAAAGACTGGCTTGACAAGGCAAAGACCTTCCATGCCCAGAAAGCTTGCATCACTACACTTTGACAAGGTCATCACACCCCCTCTTCCTTTACTTGTCCTGCCACTACCTCTTTGGCTAATCCCAATGCTATGGACATTGATGCCATTCACATCACTAAGCTCACCCCAGGAGAATGTGCACATTGCTTTAGGGAAGGATTATGCCTACATTGTTGCAAGAGAGGGCACAATACACAACAGTGTAAGACTTTTTTATCTATGTAATACCCCTCACACACCTACCCCTCCCCAACAATGTATCCAAACCACCAAAACTACTCCAACCACCTCCTCCTCTCCACCAACCAAACAACCCTCAGCATTGGACACCTACATTGCAAAGCTCCATAGTAGCAGAAAGGACAAAGGAGAAATCCTTCAAACCCTCAAACTATGTTTTGAGGAAGCTAAGGATGATTCTGCTTCAGGTTTTCAATAAGGAAAGCAGTAGTAATATCTCCTTCCCTAGACATCTCAGCTGTAATTGTAGAACTCTCAAATGAATGAACCATGCATCTGCCCATCTGTTTACAATCTGAATCACAAATCATTACCACCACTGCCCTCATAGACTGTGGAGCAACAAACAACTTCATTGATACTTTGCTCATCCCCAAATTATGCTCCACTATTTGCAAACTCCCCTAGTCATTCACTGCCTACAATGTGGATGGCACTCAGTATCAACAAGGAACCATCAAACACTCTATCACTGCAGATGTCATCTTTTCCAAGTTCACCAACAAAATCACCTTCCTAGTAACTTCTTTGGGCTCACCACAAGTCATTCTTGGAATGACATGGCTAAAGAAATGTAATCCCATTATTGATTGGTCTACCAACACTCTCACCCTCTAGGATGCTGTGGAACCTCTTCATGAGTGTCTGCCCTGGGAAGAGACCTGTTACAACTGGTCTGGTAGGAATGGTTGTAGACTTGGAGGATCACCTTCAAGTCAAGGAGGTCAGGGGTTGCATGCATTAACTTGGGAATGAAGGTCTGGAATGACAAGGTGATGCTGTATAGGCCTAGGGATGACTCAGGGATCTTGGGGTCAGAGTCGGGACAGGGGTTCTCAGGTGGCGTTGATGGCATAAGAGTGGATCAACGGACTAACATCAGATGGATGTAGTACAGGCAGAGGAATCTTGGGGTCACTGCCAAAGATGATGAGGAGACTAGCTCAGGTAGAGACTAGAATATGAAGGACAAAGGAAGGGGCAATGAAGGCCCAAGACTGAGGACTGAGGGACAAGGGATGAAGGCAAAAACCCAAGTAGGAATTGCTTAGGGATATTCTACAATACAGGCTGGTATATATGTATACTGCTATGTGCCAGTCATACCGAGTCAGTGAGGCAGCATAAGGCTGTGCGAGAATAGCTATAAGGCTGGGTGATCTAAATAAAAGTGGACAGCCAAGTGCTGTGATCAGAAGAGCTGTCCAAAGTAAGAATAGAAACTGCACAAGGGTGCATGCATAGGAAAGCATAGGAAAGGTCTAAGAAAAGAGTGATCAGATCCAGTGTAAGACTGTGTCTGATCAAGATCATCTAGGAATGGAATGGAAAGAGATAAGTCCAGGTTCGGAAGTGAAGGAGAAATCAAAGGAAGAAGAGGAAAAAGAATAGGGGTTTGTATGAATCGTAACAAGACCATTGATGAACCCTTCCCTCAACACCTAGGTAAAATTACCATGTCCATCCAGCTTGCATAACAAGAAAAACCCAAAGACATGACAATTCCCTCATGTGCACTGATTTTGCTGACCTCTTCCCTGAAAAAATATTCAGCACACTCCCTTTTCACCAATCGTTCAATCATACCATTGAATTAAAAACATCCTTTGCATCCAAAATCACTAAAGTATACCCACTCAACCTGGCTGAAAAAGAGGGTTGTCATGCATTTATTGATGAAAACCTTGCAACTGGATGTATCATTCCATCAAAATCTCCACAGGCCTCCCCCTTCTTCTTCATTCCAAAAAAAGATGGTACTCTTCATCCCTGTCAGGACTACCAATATTTCAACTTGCATACCATCCACAATGCATATCCCCTCCCCCTCATCTCCAAACTCATTGATGATATGAAAGACTTGACACTATTCACTAAGTTTGATGTCTGTTGGGGATATAACAACATTCTCCTTCATGAAGAGGATCAATGAAAAGCAGCTTCCATCACCCCACTTGGTCTATTTGAGCCCACTGTCATGTTCTTTGGTTTTAACAATGCTCCTCCCATGTTCCAAGCATTCATGAATCACATCTTTGCAGACATGATTGCTGAATGTTGGCTGAAGATCTACATGGATGACATCAGTATTCACACACAAGACAACCTCAATCTCCATCATTCTCACACCCAATGGGTCCTTCCACAACTATGTGAGCACAACCTCTCCCTGAAACTATCAAAATGTTCCTTTGACTCCTCCCACATGGAATGAGCAGAACTAAGCTGGAGTACAATCAATGTATGACTAAAGCTTAAGTATTACTCAGAATAAAGTTAGAGCACAGAATAAAAGTAAAGTTCACTTCATGATAGAGATAAGAGAACATGAGGCGACGGAAATGAAAGCCAGGAGGCAAAGATAAGAATGGCGTGTGATAAATGTGTTGTACATTCTAGAACACTCTAAAGAAGATAGAAGGATACTGGGTGATGCTGGTCTAAGTATGACAAGGAAAAAGAGAAGAAAGAGGGAATTGTAACATTACCCCCAGAGTACATTTGAAGTTACAATGAGAAAAACAAAGATAAATCAGAAAGGAAATAAGAAGAGATGCCTACAAATCCATGCAATGATCCCCACCAGGAGATCCAGTCATGTTGGCATAGGCAGATGCATCATAACCTGGGTTATTGTTGGAGTAGAGATCAGTGACATTGGGGGTAGGAGGGTGAGGGGGAGCACAACGACAGGGGTGAAGAGGGTGGCGACGACCATGAGTGGAAGGGAGAGTTTGGGTAGATGGACCTGCATCAGAGGGGGAGGAGGACAACCAAGTAAGGAGAGGATGATGAGGACAAGGGGCAGAGAAGCTGGGGGAGTGAGAGCCTGACAATGACAAGGATAGAAAGATGGTTGGAGGAGGAGAACGAGGGATTGGGTGGCAGGGGCATTGATATTGGGCATGGCCTGGGGCATGACGACTGCAATGAGGGCAGGAATAGAAAGGACAGTTGGGATGAATATGGTTCAAACATCTGCAATAGAAGCATGCTTTGTTGTAAAGGCGATGGGTAGGAGGAAGGGGTTGATCACATTGTCCTTGCCAGGCGACTTCAGCACAATCCATAGCATGGGCAGGTCGTTGATCATAAGAGGGGGTTCCAGTTGATCAGGAGTGGGGATGTGATTGCCTTTTGCCTGGTCAGCAAGCTCTTGGACATAATGTAGGACGTCAGCAGAGAGGTTGTCCATTTCAAGTTGGTGCACAAGGTCAAGGATATGGGTATGTAGTTGGGAGTGGATGTCATGGAGTCGTGCAGATTGGGTCGTGAGGTAGGACTGATCATGGATGTAGTCAGTGACTGCAGGGATGGAAGGAAGCAAATTGTAAATATGAAGAAGGGATTCAAGGGGGGAGAAAGGTTCTAAATAGTAACAGAGAGGTTGGGCAAGGTCAGGGTGTTCCAATCTCATACATATGGCAGATTGCACAGGACCAGGGAATAGTTCCTGGCAGACTTGATGTGCATAGAGGGGGACTGCAACAGAGAGTACAGGGTTAACATTGGTAGGAGGGGGGGTAGGAGGAACATATGGTGTAGTCCAAGGGATTTCTAGAGATGTAGGAGGGGAAAGTTCAGCAGGAGGAGTCCAGTTGGGGTTGTAGTTGTTGGAGGAGAGATCTTGGAGGCGGTGGATAAGAGGGGTAGGGAATCCAGTGGTAGCAGGAGTAGGAGCAGGGTTTCTGGTGGGAGAAGACATTTTAATGACAAGGGGGAGATGATGGGAGTTGAGAGGGGGGGAAGACAGAGGGGTGGAGCTTCTTATAGTCGTTCAAGAGTTGTTTCGCATGTTTGAACTCTGATTCAGGTAACCAGGAGTCTTCTTTGGTGGAGTATCCCTTCCATTGGATTAAGAATTTTTGGTTGTTTGGAGATCCCTTGTGTTGGATGATCTTTTCCATCTCGTATTCTTCTTCTCCATCAATAAGGTCAGGAGGTGGGGCAGGGAAGTTCAGTCCATTGTAGAGAGTTCCAACTCTCTATGTTCATATTCTTGTTTTCTGCAGCATTTCTAGGTCGTCTGTTGTCCTCCCGTCCATCCATGCTCAAGACAGTTCGTTTGTGGTAAGTCCGGTTTTCTTTATCTGCTTCATCCATCTATCCATTTCGTATCTGTCCTCTGGACTTGTTCTCTGCTCTACCATTTACCTTCCAGACATTATCATCTTGCACTTGTTACCTCCTTTCTCTAGACTTTCTATCTTTCTGTAGCACTTTATTGTTGTCCTGAAGTATTTTGATCCATATCCATCGTTGGTAGAGTCCAGATTCCATCTGGACTATAAATTTTGTACTTAGATAATAATAAAAGAACCTTCCCTCATTCAAACGGTCACTATCGATTAAGTGCAAGCAAGTGCCATCTTGCATTTCTACTCATTATTCATCTATTTCTCCTCCACTTTGTCTTTTCTTGCATTGGTCTTTCCATTCTGGTCCACTCTACCATCTCAACACTGTCCAGATCATCTGGAATCGATCTTACTCATTGCCAGACAACCTTGCCCAACCTTTCACCCATTGCCAACCCCTATCCGGAACACTTAGGCTCACTCCCCTGACTTCATACCTCTCTCCCTGAATCCCAGAGGACGACACTCACCCCCTTCACACAACATGCACCCAACACAATCTTATTCTCTTCACCGTGTACATCATTTTCATGATAGGGCAATAAGAGAGAAACATGGAACATGGGGTGGATCTTCCAGGTACAGGGAAGGCGGAGTTTATATGTCAAGGGAGATAGGATGTAGGTGATGGTGAAGGGTCCTTCTCATTTTGGGGCAAACTTCAGGTGGGAGATAAGACGTTTAAGGTTTCAAGCTTCAAGCCAGACCTTGTCACCTTTCTGGAAGGGAGTGAACTTCCCATGGAATCAAGATTTCATGACTTGTCTGGCAAGTTCATGAGCTGCTAGGGCTTCATCTCTGGCTGTGGAGAGGAGTTTCAGTCGTTCTTCAACTACTGGGAGATGGGATTCTGCAAGGATGGTGGGGAGAGGATGGGGTTCGAAGCCCATCATGAGAAAGAATGGGGATTTGCCAGTAACAGAATGAGGTTGGTGGTTGTGTGCAAATTCAGCATGAGATATCATTTTGGACCAAGTAGAAGGAGAGTTGTCACAGAAGATGTGCTCATTGATGTAGCAGTAGTCTTGGCAGGAGCAGAGTGTCAAGTCCGGGTTCTCCGGTCTCCGGAGGTACGGACGTAGGGGGTGCGGAGGTACGGGATACGGAGGTCGGGTCAGATGGTGAGGACGGCAGCTTCAGGAGATGCCTGCGCCCTTGTACTGCCCTTGTCCTCGTATTTTGGAGGGGTGGAGTATGGACGGATTACAATGGTGGCGGTGAGGTGACCGAGGCAGAGTGGTGGTTAAGCATGGAGGGGAAGAGCGAGATCAGACAGAGTGGAGTGGAGAGACTTAGTTGATATTCAAACTGAGGTGATCCTCAGCGAAGTACCAACTTTAAGTACAAGAGAGCGAGGGCTATGTAGCCGAGAGCGTAGGGTGGAACTATGGAGTACATAAAGGTACATACTAGTGGCGCGAACTCAGGGAAGGCGGAAGGTACAAGAATGGAGAAGGGGAACTAGACCGATCGCGAGGCACAGATAAGAACAATAGAGACAAAAGAAAACATAAGTGAATGCAGAACAATAGAAAGAACGAAAGGAAGAAACAGGACCTTAAGGGAACCGGATGTCCGGAGGTGTCCAGACTTGTCGCACGAAGGCGGAACAAGACAGGCAGACTTCAGACAGGACAGTGCGGAGTTGGACGAAGGGTGTGGATAAGGCGGATGAAGGCGAAAGGGCACGGGATGTGACAGTATCCCCCTCTTAGGGCCTGAACCCATGAAGGCGGATAAGAGGGAAGGTCAGTCAGGTGTGAGTGAAGGAGAAAGAAAGAAAAGGAAACAGAAGCAGAGGTGAATAGAATTAAAAGAAAAAGAAACAGAAAATCTACGGAGGTGGGCTGTAAGGTCTGGGTTTTGTAGGGTAACGGAGGTGGTATGCTTCGATCAGCTCGCTGGCGTTGTCCAACTCCGTTGTGGGGAGCCAAGAGGTTTCCTCGTCAGTCCCCTCATATCCGGCCCATCTAACGAAGTACAGGAGTTGGCAGTGACGTCGCCGGTGGTCGATCGTGGAGTCCAGGATTTCCGCGATCTCATATTTGAGTTCACCGTCTATCTCGACAGGCAGAGGTGGAGGTTGAGTGCGGTTTGGAATGGAGTTAGGGACGGAGGGCTCGAGCTGCGAGACATGGAATACCGGGTGCATGGAGCACATGGAGTCGGGAAGGCGGAGAGTGAAGGAGTGGGATCCCAGATGCATGATGACCTTGAAAGGACCGAGATTCTTGTCAGAGAACTTCTGAGAGGGGCGCGTAGTCTGGAAGTACTTGGCTTTCACGTATGCTTCGTCACCGACTTTCAGGTCTGGAGGAGGAGATCTCCAAGCGTCGGCAGGTCCTTGGTATCGCTGTTGGGCGAGCACCATTTCGGTCCAGAGGAACTCATGGAGCTGGTGGAGATCGGAGGTATACTCCTGAGCTCGAGTGGAGGAGAGGGTGAGGTCAGAATGGACAGAGATGTCCGGATGATCACCTTTGTTCGCAAAGAAGGGGGAGACACCGGTAGTGGCACTCGGCGCATTGTTGGAGGCGAATTCTACCAGAGGTAACAAGTCCGCCCAGTCGTCCTGTTGGTAGCTGCAGTAGATCCGAATGTATTGCTCTAGGGTCTGGTTCATCTGCTCGGTTTGTCCATTGCCTTCTGGATGATATCCGGAGGTGAAGTGGAGATTGATCCCAAGGGCCTTACTGAGAGAGCGGAAGAAATGGGAGATGAATTTGGATCCGTGATCAGAGGTGATGTGGGACGGAACTCCATGCTTGGAGAAAACATGCGCTACGAAGAGTTTTGCGAGGTCAGGGGAGGTGATGGTGTCATAGGTGGGGATAAAAATCGCTTGCTTAGAGAGGCGATCAACGACGACAAGGATGGAGGTGTAAC
>JBBPMP010000810.1:0-12634 GCA_038090395.1 Boletales sp. KT-2023a
GATCCATCGGTAGGTCCAACGTGGCCATGTTCTTGCTGCTGAAGGTTTGCTGCAGCACAGAGCATGCTGTCTCGATCATCGGACAGGTTTTTGTGGACCATGCAAGCATGCCGTCCATGGAGTTCTTCGTCATAGGCAAAGAGTGAGTTCTATCACCCCCTTCAGAGCTTGCCTTGTGTTTCAGGGAGCTCATGAGGTCCTCAACCTCAGCAGAGTCTGCAGGGTTCCCCTCCCATCGCTGATTGATGGCATTGAAGCGCCATCTCCCACGGTACCTGTCACCATCGCTGGATGGTAGAGCCGTCTCAGCGGCACATCGTCAAGATACCAAAGGGTCATGCAATATTGACGACTCACACATTATCCCATAGGTCTTTGAAGGCAGCTCGAATCCCTTCAACCGTACCCTTTCCGAGATTCTGATGAAAGCCCTTGAATGTCAGAAACAGGGACAGCGCCTTGTCAGAGCAATGGTTTGGAATGCGGTCAAATGCTGCCTGGAATGATGGACCACTGTAAGTGTCATCTGAGTCTTTTCCAGAAAAATTCTCGAGAACTGATGGCTTGCTGTCATCACCAGGAAAATGACTTGCAAGCCATTCCTGACCACGCTTTACATGCCCACTGTAACATTTCTTTGTGTTCTTTGCTTTGAGGTGTGCCTCCTTTCCAGCCTCCTTCAACTGTTCGATAACCTTCAGGGACCGCTCAGGTGATGGTAGCCGCCGCCGCCGCCGAGTCTTCTGTGGAGATTCAGGTGGCTGGGGACCCTTCTTGGTGCAATTTCTTGCCCGTCCCATGGAGTTCAGGATACCGTACCAGAGTACATAAACAAGAGCCAGGTGGTTTGGAGGTCCAAGGCCGTCAGGGTCAATTTCAAAATTTGGGCCCATTCCAGCCACCCAATCTCAATCATGACCAAGATGTATAACTTAGGATGCGTTGAATAGCATTTGATTGCACACATGGTGGTGACAATGTGTGCTCAGACTGTCACATACAGGGAGGTGTTTATATACTCTTGAATAAAACACATCGAACTCGACTGCCATGTCATGAATCTATCCACAAACTGAGCACTTACTGTAGATCCTTCCTCCTCCTCCTCTACCCTCTCTGAGTCCAAGCGCTGTAGCGGTTTGGTTAAACATCGAGGTCAGCATGACCAGTAGCATCAATTGTCTGTCGGTCGCGGTCCAATTTTCTGGCAGCATCCCAAACAGCGTCTTTCGCTCTGCATCATAGCTGAGCCAATTCAAATATGTGGATACGTCGATCGATAGGATCGACACGTTCGCCAGTTGCACCTGTTGCACCAATTGCCCATCAACCAACACGCCCGTAAAATCCACCGCAGAGGTCATACTCACATTGAACCCCGTCCCCACCATCACATTGACTGTTGGCAGCATCGCGTGCACCGACAACTCATGCGATGCCACGACGAGACGAAACCTGACCGATGTGGTGGAGTACCCCTCTTGATCCAAACCGTACACGACCATGTCGAGTGTGCACGGCCAACACCCACCATCGTTGTCCGAGGGTGTGACTCTGTCGAGCGTGAGCATTGATGCATCAAACGTGATCCGTGTCGGGAGTGGTGTCAAATATGCCTGCAGCACGCTGTAACACGGGTCGTTGGACACTGCAAACGTGTCCCCGCTGAGCCTGATGCTAAACAACCACCACACGGGCACGCATGGCATTGGTGTTTCGGTAGCAAGAGCTGACCCTGGGGCAAGCAAAAAGACGGACGAGAGGGCGTGGTTGGACATGGTAAACTGTTGGGCAAGGGGCACATGTATGGTCGGTGCAGGGTAAGACGTCACACAGACTCACAAGAAGCTCGACGACGTGCTCGACGAGCTGTCGCTTGCAGAGACGGTGATGGGCGGTCGTGCCTTGTCCGCGGTGGCGGGGATTCCGTAGAACATGAGTGCAGCGGTGTCAAACGAGAAGTCCAAGTCATGTGGAGTGACCATGTGGATGCAGCTGTGGAGGATTGACAGGGGAACTTAGAAGATTGGAAGGAAAACGTGGGATGTCTGAACTCACCAGGCACTTCAGGTTGGAACCATGACGCTGGTCAATGTTGTGCAAAGGACAGCAGAGCGCAGGCCACTGTGTGGACCGTGTGCAAAGCGCGAATAAGTGTGTAAAGTGCGTAAAATGGAACCGACCGGAAAACTTACGAGACACGTTGGCCGCGGATTGGTTGACAGCGTATGTTTGGCGAACATTGCGTGAGTCTCGTCAGTGATTGGCTGTGCGACCCGGCACGGATTATATGCTTTCGGAACCTGGTATTTCGGTCAGAGATCCCCACCTCGCCATGCCGTTGGAACGGTCGGACCAAGGGCCGGGGAGCGACACAACCACTAGGTCCACCAGCGCCGCGGACGGGGCAGCGGCCTCGTGGTGCGATCCCACACTGTGCACTGTGGTCGGGGGCACTGTTGCGTGAGTCCAGTACTACAGATGCTTGACTTGGAGGCAGTGCCGTGAGATGCCTTTCCACCGCTGTCGGTGCGGGCAAAAATCGTCGGGCGGGTGGCGAGAATCTGCGTGCTGTCACAGCAGACCCCTTTCGTCCACCACCCCACCGTCGAGACGGCGATCGTGCGCCCGTCCGGAGACCGTCCCAGACCACTGTGCCCGGGAAGCACCGCCACCGTGGGACCTTTGGACGCACGCGCGACCAACTGCCATTTGCGGCAACGGGAGCGACCCCGGGATTCTCCGTGCGGACCTCACTTAGGGACGCAGGTAAGTTTTGTGGGTTATAGATACAAAATCAAGTCAATCGTACTTGGATTCCAATTATTGTAGGGATAAGTCGAAAGCGCACGCGCGTCTCCTGCATTACCGACAGAGTCTTACAAAGCAAGATCAAAAACTTCCAAAAAACTATGTTTTCCCATCCAAGATTCGACGCATATCCTTCCGGAATAAGGATCATAGGCTAAGAGCATCTTGTGGGCGTCGAACTCTAGAACACAAGGGTACTCGATCACCTTGGCCTTGGGACCGCTGCTAAAGTCGGTGCGGACGTCGTATTCGAGCGCCGCGATGCCCCAACGCGAGGTTGGTGCTTTGCAAAATTTTCGACCGGTGCCGTTGAAAGACGGGTAAGAACGTTGGGGTCTCAGGGACCCGTCGAGCGACCCGAGCAGCTGAAACATGATATTGCCGATCCCATTCTCCGACTTGACGAGGCGGAGAGCGCCGTATTTTGAACAGGGTGTATGAGGCGAGGAAGCATCGAACATTTGCACCTCGATGGTGATCAAGATGTCTTGTGTAGACAGATCGAGAACGGCGTCCCGGAGGAGTGTGACGTCACGTACACCAACGTCAGGGATGGCACTGAAGTGTGACTGGCTGAGAGGTCTGGAATGTGCGTGAGGATCCGGAGGGGGAAGAACAAATGACCAAAAATATGTCTTCCACCCAGCAAGATCAGTTTGCGTGGAACTAACTAGGATGAGGTGTGTGGCCGTCGAAATGCTACGAATCGAGCTTCTGAAGATCCATCCGGGCGTCTAGGTCGCAGACGTCAACTCTGTGTAATTTGACTAAAAAAAGAATTTCACCCCGTCAAATTCCGTCGTGAAGATAGTTGAAGGGAGTTGAAATTGCGTGCGTGCATGCACGTCCAAGGTAATGAGAAGATCGTCATTGTCAGGCACATTGACTTGAACTACGATCACACGGGGTCCAAGATTAACGGAGATGACGTCGAACCCCTTGCAGTAGAAACGGTGAAGAAGGTCAAGGGTCACTGTGGATTGTTCCGTGACATTTACCAGATAGATATACGTCGATCTGGGAAGAATGTTAGCAGTGCCAAATCGAATAATATTGCCACGACCCACATGCAGTATTCCTCTGATTCTGACTCACTGAAAACAATGCACGCAAACGGACGGCCGTCGACGCCGATGGAAGAGACACAATAAAATGACCTGAGTTCCCCACGTGGTCGATAGATGACGCTGGCATCCGAATTTCTATCCGAGCCACCGAGATTCACATCATAGCAACAAACTTTTTCCGGAAATGCCACAATCAAAAAGCGCCCAAAGACCAGACGTACACAGAGATCGTTTCCAAAAGACGGGATCTCACATAGTCTTTGACTTTGCGCGGTGCCGCTATTGCGCCGCGAATTCTGTGAAACGCGAAAACTACGGACGAGGATACTCTCCAAGTCGCGCGCCGACTGCCAGAAATATGGGCCAGGAGGATGGGGAAAGTCTGCGTTGCGATAGGCATCGCGCCACACATCCCTATAGTGGCTGATTGCATTTAGATAGGAAGAGACCTAAAGAGAATGCGTTTAGCTCAAGTTCCCTTGACCGAACTCCCAATTTCGGAAACCAGCCTGCACTCAAAAACGGTCTGATACCACGACAACCTGTGCCCGAAACCAAAGCACCCGAAGTGTCACATACCCTGCGTATTCGAACGATGTCCGGGACATTTATATGACGAAATATGACAAGTAGGAGTTCTGGGGGAAGCTGGTTGAGGGAGAGCATCGTCACCGCTTTGACTGAAACTGGAGTCTGATAGCAAGCTTGTGGAGAGCAGCAAAGCCGAACACGTGTGGCGTCCTAATATGATACACCAAACGAGTGCCATGGTGCATTACGGCATAAGACCATACCTGCATACAACCTCGTTTTAGTTACTCTTTTTTTTCTCTGTCATCAGGAAAGGAGAAAAGCCAAATGTGGAGCGACGCCCGTGCAGATGTTCGTAGGTCGTGGCATTGTTCCGTCAATGTGGGGGGAAGGAGAACGACGGGTCCGCAAACTGGCAGTCACGAACCACTCGATGACCGTACACGTTTGAGAGGCACCACCTGATCAAAATACAACTTCCTATGGGTGTCACTGGTCACCGACGAGCAACTGCAGAAGGAGGTCCAGAAAACATTCAGGGACGGCGATTTTGCGAGGTTCTTAGATCAGAGATTTGTCAATCACGATGGCTACCGTGACAACTAAGGTCAGACGGCGCTCACGAAACACGTTTGGTACGCCGGCTCCAAGGGAACTTCAACTTGAGTGTCGCGTGTCATTTATTGTTTCATCGCTGTTTCAAACGGATAGCCGGCTTTTCCCCTGGCGGTTCAGATTGCGTAGTCTGTGTCAACAGAAAAATCAGCACCACCGATGAGACGAGTTCATGTTGACCTATCACCTCTTGAACTTTTACTTTTCTGTACAGTTTCAAAATCGCGCTGGAGACAATACCAGCCTTGCGCACGTAGATACACGGAATTTTACGGAAGCAGTAATAGAAAACTTGAATAAGGAATCACCACAAATAATCATCACGCCACAATGCGCCCGAAGTTCAAGACAAGACAATTCCACCATCAACGGAAATCTGTGTCAAATTCAGCACTAAAATTGGATCCAGGGCCATGAACTTACGCTTTGCCCTGGAGGAAATCCAGGACGTGAGTGAACTTGTAAAATGAAATGTACGAATACAAACCGGTTATCCACTGTGCCTCCTTGGAGGCTAGGTAGCTGACGATGCTTGCGATATCTTCTGGCTGGCCTTGATACTTGGTGACTGCTGTGTGGACACGCTACAGCTGCATGAAAAGACTGTTTCCAGCTGGCACGCGAGGTATAAGACGACTCACGGCCATCAATTTCTGAACGTTTTCCGCATCATCTGGGGTCACATCTTCGAGTATATCGTCTATATGCTATAATCAGCACCATTTTGGATCGGACACCCCCAGGACTCACAAAGGGGCGTCTGGATGGGGCCAGGAGCGTACGAGTTTACCGTAATGTCGTACTGGCCAAGTTCAAGCGCTGAGTTCATAATCATTAATAGGGCGAAAGGGCATAGCGTGCGCCTTACCAGCCGTGTGCGTAAGGCCTCGAACAGCAAACTTGCTCGCGGAGTACGCGTTGAGCATGGGCTGGCCGCACTTGCCATTCATGGAACTTGCGCCAATGATGCGCCCTCCACGACCCTGCTTGATCATCTGTTGCGCTGCGTACTTGTAACTCAAGAACGTCCCCCGCGCGTTAACGGCCATAACCCGCTCCCACGCGTCTACTTCCGCTACGATATATTCAGGTTCAAATCAATTCCGGCTGCCGAAAATCGTTGAGCTTACTATTGACAAAGGACGAAAGCCGAGCAATTCCTGCATTCGCTACCATCTACGAACGAGGTAGTTGAGGGCATGCATGCGCGACGTATCACTCACAACATCTAAGCCTCCGAGGTTAGTGGAGACGTCTTGTACCATGCTTTTGACTTCTGCATCGACGGAGACGTCCCCGGGGACCAAGAGTGCCTTTCGACCAATTTTCTCAATGTCATCGGCGACAGCACGCAACTGGTCACGTTTGGAAGGGATGTCGTTCAGGCCGACATTGAATCCGTCCTTGGCGAGACGAAGTGCAATAGCACGTCCGATCCCCTGCGCACAACCGGTGACGAGGGCGATGCCTTTGACGCTGAGGGACATGGGTTCTCGGCAGTAGCAAAAAGAAAAGAAAGTGGCGTGGTCAAAAATCGATGGCGTAGCGATTCACGCACTTATACCCGCATCTGCGTTCTAGTATGCTATCACGCCACTGCCACTGCGCGGTGTTTTGGATAACCACAACCAACTAAGGCAGAAGAATTAGCCAGATTCGTGTTTCAGAGGGGGGAGCATGCAAATAGTCGTGCAACCATCACATTATCCACGAAAAAGGAAAATACATGATGATTCTGCTTCTGCTGCGGGGCGAATGGGGCCCCGAGCGGGTGGCAGCGACAGGTATTCGAAAATCGTGGTGATCATAGGAGATTTGATAACCGGTGATCTTTTCCAACAGCTGCCTTAGTCGTTTGTCTTCCATCCTTAGCCTCGTCAGCTTGGTACAGAGTAGATCATGGTCACACTCTTTGAGAAGCATTCCACTTGCAAGGTCTTACCCGTACCGCTCGAAGGCCTAGGTTGGATCATACGTAATGTCCTCGTTGCCATTGGTTGAACAGAGTTGACTCTGCAACGCCAGTGAGTGAGCAGATTTCACCGCATGTGAGTGGGACAGCCGTCTGCTTGACCCATCACGGGTTGAAATCAGGCGACGATTGCAGGGCCTCATGGGGAGTCAGCTGAGACAACAACGGACGACCACAGCGGCAAGCTACATGCCGAGAACTTTTCTCAGCTTCAAACTCCGAGCGTCTCTAATTTTGGAAGCGCTCTTTCGTTCTGCAACGCGCTGCATTGAACATTGAATCAGTCCGACTCTCACGCTGAGGAATTCCTTGCTGAATATCTCATGATACTTATATGTTTCACAGCTTCGTGTCCTACGCTAGGAGTCCTGATGTGCTTCATCCCTAGGTGACGCGACTTACACTTTCTGCCACCAAAGTTAGAATGTACGTTCAGTCAGTATGTGAATAATAACTCACGTTCTTCGGTGTATTGTTAATGTTGGCTATTCCAGTTATGGATACATACATGCTTTCCCAGCTCATTTTCTCGTGACCGCTTGCCTTGCCGCATGATATCACTAACTCAAGCAGGTAATCAGTTGGACCTTTGTTGACATATAAATATCCAGCTGTTATGGCAGTGTGACGGTGTCAATATCACGAATGTACAGATCAGAGCATGGCAAAGCTCATGTTGAAAACTAAATATTAAATTTCAGTCAAGTTTGGGACTTCCAGGTGGTCAGACGTGACAAAATGATGCTGGAATCAAGCTTATTGGGGAGACAGCAAGAGTATCGACAACTCGAGTAGTATGGTCCTTCGTGGTCCTCAGTGGGTGTTGTCTATGGATCTTGGAAACATTTAAAGTGTTTGCTAACTCTACAGTGAATTCGTGACTGCTTAGCCCCTCGAAAACCAACTGTCGGTGGGTTGTTGCACGTGAAGCGGCATAACATTGTTCAAGACCGGGACTCGTCTCCAATGGACCTGTGCTCGTGGTTTCTGCTTTGTTATCTGACGCCACATCCTGATCTAGGCCCTGATTGCGGTGGCGGGCGCTGGTAGTGTTATCAGGATTCAGCTCTTGATGTAGGTATTTTCCACGAACCTAGAACTAAATAAAATTCCGATCAGCAATGTAAACCTATCCCATCAAGGGTCTGTTCTGTTATCTTGTGTCACAATGTCACAATCTGCATATTATAAGCTAGGCGAACTTTCCCAGGGGCCAGTTTGATGTGGTTAAATTCCATACACGCTTGTGTATTCAACATCTCGCAGCAACCATGGTCCTCAAGATATACGGACACACAATGTCCACTTACACCCGCTTGGTAGTATTGATCTGCAAAGAGAAGGAGATCCCTTACGAATTCATGCCTGTCGATCTTGTCAAGGGCGAACATAAATTTCCCGACTTCATCAAAAATCAGCCATTCGGCCAGGTTCCTTACATTGTATGTGATGCGCACCATTCTTGGTTGACTCTCTAACATGGGATGGTCTTGGCACCAAAGGACGATGACGGCTTCATCCTCTACGAATCCCGCGCCATCGCACGCTATCTGATCAAGAAATATCCCAATCGGGGAACTCCCGGTCTTGTCCCCACTGGCCTCAAAGAAGAGGCATTGTTCGAACAAGCAGCCTCTGTTGAAGTTTCCAACTACGGCCCCCACATCGCCCTTGTGTCATTCGAGAAGGTGGTCAAACCGTATGTCCGATCCCACTTCCACGTGTCAGATTGTTGATCAATGTCCAAGCATCCTTGGCTTGCCTACAGATGAGTCCAGGGCCGATGAATCACTCAAAAAACTAGAAGCGACCCTCGACGTGTACGATGTGCTTCTCGGCAAACAGAGATACCTTGCAGGCGATGTGCGTGAATGACCATGCTGTTGTTGACCGGCACATTGCCCACTGTGTGCCCAGAACGTGACCCTCGCTGACCTGCAACATCTTGGTCATGGTAGCATGCTTTTCGCTGCGAATCTCGGTGGTGTGTTTACAAAAAGGACTCATATCGCCAGGTGCGGTACTGTGCTGGTGGTCATGTAATCCAATGCTGACCCGGTCATTGATTCCAGGTGGTGGAATGATATCTCCAACAGGCCCGCCTGGCTTGCCATCGTCAAGGATGGGGTTTAGTATGGCAGAATGGTGGGGAAGTTGTACATTAGTAATTTTGCTGTACTTGTACCCCACATCGTCAATATGGCTTTTCCGTGAGAATAAAGTCAATTCCGGCCGGTCACAAGAACCGACGAAACTGAATACTGTATGTCGAGAAAGTCGTCGGGTTCCAAATGTGACAACAGAGTTGCTCTAACGTCCGACATATGTATAAGTATACTTTTTATCAGTCATATTTTCGTACACTTTCGCTACATTGCTATATTTAGACACACCTTGCTACTTGCACTTTCTCTCGTCGAGTGGGATAAACAACCACTACGCATTTAGTGGTACAAGTCTTACTCACTAACTAGAGGTCACACTCCTCCAACTGTTTGTCCTATATCACACACTCTCAGACAAGCTTCACGGTACATTCCCCTCGCTTGCATAGCCCGACAGCAGGTCAGTGCATCTGGCTGGACATAGAGCGCGGATTCTGAGAAAGAAAAAAAAACAGGAGATCCAAAAACAAAAGGGTAGGTAAGGTATGGTTTGCTAGACTATGGCCCAAAGTACACTGGGCCAAAGTGTAAGATCTGTGTGCGAGGAGGGACGCTCGGGCTGTCCACCCGATTGCCCGCCAGTCGGGCGCTCCTCTCTGAAGATCAGAGCCGGACCAGGACAGAACCTGTGCAGTGCGGGCAGAGGTGGGTAAAGTAAGCGGTTTTGAGCTGGCGAAAGCTCTCGTCAGGGGGCTGCCTCTACCCCCGCCGCTTAACCTTCCGAGACCGTTCAAGGCACCAGCTTCCGATCCTAAGCCCTATCGAGGGAGTTGGCCAGTCCGTGTAGTGGCTCGCGATGGTGAGGGCGCGATCCCGTATGGATCGGTTGCCATGTGGGTAACACGAACGGGGGAGGAGGGAAGCTTCCTAAATACCAGCTGGGCGCGAGGGCCAGGCACGGCTGGCATTTACCTATAGGTCGTTCTGGCACCAGGGGCCCTTTTGGGATCCCCGTTGCACTTTTGCACTGCCATGCGGTCCCACGGCGATCCATACCAACGTGGGATTGCTCTTCGCCATCCGTGAAGGATTTGATGAAGCGACGCAGATTATATGTACATGAAATTTTCATCACGATGAGAAGCGTGCAAACGTGTCTCGGGCATGCCTTGAGTCACCATTGTGTCGATGCCGCAAGATCAAAAATCTCGAACACGAGGGTATTTGATCACCTTGGGCTCTGCGACCTGAGGCAAGTCATCATCCAGACAATTAACATCATTGGGCGCATCGTACACCACTACTGTGGCGATCAAAGTCAATTTTGTGGAGAACACAGAGAAGAACGTGCGACTGGCGCCATGGAAAGACGGAGGAAGGGGTTATCCTTGGAGATAGCCCAGCAAACCAAAAAGCTGGAAAGTGATCACACCAACTCCGCCCTCCGACCTGACAACGCAAAGACGGAAGTTACAATACTTCTTAGTACGAGAATGCGGTGACTCGAATCCGGACGCTTGGATGGTGATCAAGGTATCATACATCCGGGATCAAGGACGGCATCATATAAAAACACACCATCATGTGCGTGCAGTTCCATGCCAGGAATGACGCTATGGTTTGAAATCCCCACGGGTGTGAAATCCTCGTGTAAATTGCGAAGGGGGAGTGCAAATACCCAAAAGTATGTGTTCTGATTGGTGGGAATGGAATAAAGAGATCTGAGAAGGACGGGGTGCGTACGGTAGTCGCCATCCATCCCAGTGGATTCTGCATGCTTGAGCTTCACATATAATTCGGAATGGGGCAGTAAGATGACCCACCACTTCTGAACCCCGCGAAGTATAGATAAATAAAGGAAGCAGGAATTCCATGCATGTACGCAATGCGAAGACACGTATAGTTCGCGGGGAGCCCTGCCTTGAACGACAATCACACAAGGACCAAGATCAACCAAGAGGATTGTAAAACGGCGATGATCACATGCGTGAAGGAGGTCCGTTGCTTTTGATTCCTTCGTGAGATTTAACAAATAGATTGAACTAGGAACGATGTCAGCATGCGGAATCATATTGAATATCAGAACTAAATTCACATGCGTACTGGCTCCTCTGACATCGGGGGCCCTACTCAACGCTATGCATGAGAACAGCCGTCCATCAGTGATGGTGGCAGAAGAAGAGTTAAACAGCGCGAGCGATCCAGATTTCAGCAGATAAAGAAAGACAGGTGCCAAGTTTTTTTCGGGACCATTGTGTTTCAGATCATAACAACGAACTTCTTCACTTACAACGATGATCAGGGGCCGTCCAAAGGCAAGGTTGACAAAGAGAACCATATCGACATACCATACTTCCTTTAGCCTTACACTGTGTGCAGCAACATCACCACACCGTAACTTTTGGGAAACACGGAGACTACAAATCAGCGCATTCTCCAAGTCGCGTGAAGACGGTGAATGGAATGGGCCAGGAAGACGAATGAAGTCAACCTTGCAATAGGTATCATACAATACGTTTCTCTCATGGCCAACGTCATTAAGGTAGTGAGAGACCTGCAAAACATATTGCAAGCAGGATTTCTGCTGAAAATCAACCCAACAGAGAGGCAGACATAATAAGCATGGGGACTGTACGGGAATGCCTTGGGGGATGTAATATGTACCGGCGGTTTTGCCACGTGAATTGTTTGATGGCATGTCGACTACACCTACAGTGGTGCGATACCGATGGAGTTGTCTCGCTTCACATCCGCAATGAGTTATGACTCTACTTGCTGTGACTAACATGGGTGATTCAGCAGTAAGCAAAAAGTGTAACGCAGACTCAAGTGCTTACTTACATCTTGAATTTCCTGGCTATTACAAGCATTATGCCAGTGATAACGTCATTCAGAGCTGATTTGGATTGTCGATTTCGAGTCGATTTGGACGTCGATTTGGATGTTGATTTGGACCCAACTTTTTCCTTCGGCAAGCTGCGAAATCCGCTTTCAGTTGTGACATCTCCCGCTTTCGCATCGATTTGGGCTCGATTTCGACTGTTGATTTCGCCAGCTTCTATCGGAGCCTTAATTTAAGTTTAGTAGTAAGGGGATGTATTTAGTTATCTACAGGTACAAGGTGTAGTGGGTAGATAACAGGTATGTGATCGGGTTGGTGATGGGTAAATGTGGTTTGGGCGTGAGCGCGTGGCGCTCTCCGGCGGCAAGCGATGCTGGGCATTGCAGGAACTGCGAGGGCGGGTGGGGTTCCGGATTCATTATCACTGGCCTCAAGGTTCTCCTTGTCACAGTCAGATTGAGCTGCCTTCTTGGAACCACACTTCTTGGCAGGTGCCGCTGTGGCTTTTTTGGAATTAGCCATAATAGACAGAAGGGACACCGACTCGGAGGAGGAGAGACGACGCGACGCCGAAGCCTAGCCGCACGTGTTCAAACTCAGATGAGACTGCCGAGAGGTGCCGGTCAACCTTAGCGAAATCCGTTTTGGATTTCGCAAAGCGGATTTCGATTTCTTCAAGTCGAAATCGACA
>JBBPMP010000811.1:0-12594 GCA_038090395.1 Boletales sp. KT-2023a
TAAGGAGAAGAAGAAGTCCAAGAAGGAGAAGGTGCAAGCCACTTCTGCTGAGGCTTCCGCCTCTTTCGCTTTCGCTGCCCCCATTGTCACCTCCGCCACCGCCACCATGTTCATGCTGCCTGTCCCTGACCCCTGGGTGTCTGCCCACACCTCTGGTGCACCCCACTATGGGCCACCTGCATTTCCTGCAACAAAGGATACAATCTCTCTCACCCACCACCTTGAGGTCCCAGCCACCTCGCAAACCATTCACAACCTTGAACCGGTTGCCACTTGTTGCTCCCAATTGGAGCCGACATTTTTTGCTTGGCTGTCTGCACCGCTGTTGCAGCAGTTCTAGGATCTCCCCCTTGTCTCTTCTTCCGGAATCAAAGAGGTAGATGAGGAAATGGTGAGCCTGGGTGATGATTCTGTTGATGACTACATGGAGGAGTTCTTCATAAGAAGTGCTCACTTCATAGGTATGTGTGTATCTCATTCTCTCTCACTTCTGGGTTCTGATGTGCAGTTTGTTCCACCTCAGGTAAAACATCGTAGTTATGTTTCTGTAGTAGATAGTTCAAATACATCTATTACTCCCGAGTTCGCAATGTGTGATACATGTTTGAAACCAACAAGTGTGAAAGGAAAAGAAACAGTGCACAGCCATGGTATTCCATCTGACATGTGGTTACTCAACTCTGGAGCATCTGCACATTTTTCGCCAGACAAAATGGACTTTATCGAATATCAGTTCTTTGCTGAACCACAGTACGCCAGTACCACAAATGGCAAAGCAGCCATCCTAGGCAGAGGAACAGTCCTGATTAAATTCTGGGACCATTATGCTCAACTCTCGCCGGTACTTCACATGCCCTCATGCGGAGTCCGCCTGTTGTCAATGGGCACATTCCTCCAACAATCCTCCTGCCTCACGCTCCACACCAGTCCTGGTCACATCATAATCTGGGACCAATGTACACAGCATGTTCATTTAGAGTTCCACAGTCATGGACATGGAACCATGTTTTGGCTTTGTGCCAAACCAATCCATCCTGATGATGTGCCTTCCGGCATGTCGTCATTTACCTCACAGATTGACTTTGAGTTGATCCACCAACGTCTCGGACATTTGTCCCCTGATGTCATCAGGCATGCTAAAAAGCACCTGAAGGATTTTCCTGATGTGAAGATCCCTACCAAAACTGGTATCTGTCATGGATGTCAGCTTGGCAAACAGCCAAATCGTCATTTCCCTCATATGGAGATGCGGGCAACTGCTCCCTTTGAGGTTGTCCATTTGGACTTAAAATCCTTTGAGGTACCATCATACTCCAAATACAAGTATGCTGTTGTCTTCTATGATGACTATACCTCCTTCTCATGGGTCACTCTGATCCAGTCTAAGGACCAAACACTCTGTGCAACCAAACAATGATTTGCATTTGTCCAGACCCAGCATAACACTGTGGTAAAACACTGGCACTCTGACGCTGGCAGAGAATATACCTCTAGCGCATTCTGCAAATTCCTCTGTGACAATGGAGTTAACATACAACAATCTGCCCCTTACACTCACCAGCAGAATGGACATGCGGAACACCTAATCCATACTTTAATGGATAAGGCACAGGCTATGTGGTTACATGCTTGCCTACCTCCCTCTTACTGGGAATGGGCTCTGCTTCATGCAACCCACATTTATAATAGGACTCCACAAGTCCAACTCAAGTGGGATACCCCCTATACACTACTTAAGGGGGAGAAACCTTCTGTTTCTCACTTGCGCATCTTTGGATGTGATGCTTATGTGCACATCCCTGCCGAGCAGCGAAATGGCAAATTACAGCCTAAATCACAGTTAATGATCTACTTAGGAGTTTCCTCCAGTAGTGAAACAAACTACATCTTTATGCGGCCTGACAATTCTATTGTGACATCTGCACATGCGATTTTTGACAAGGACTTGTTTCCACATTGTTCCCGCTTTGCTCTGCACCATCTGCACCAAGGTTCCCATATACCTGCTCACAAACATGATGAGGAAGCACCTGCTTCTGACTCTTCCTCCTCCTCTGATGAGTCTGATGTGGATAACTCTGCTCCTCAACGGAGATTCTCTTCACCTTCTGGTTCATCTGACTCTTCTTCCGATGAGTTCAGACCCTCATGCACACCTTCTCCAGTCCCTGCATGCACACCTTCTCTGGCTCTGGCACCCTTACCGGTGACTCTGCCCTCCCATCACCCCCCTCCGGTTGGACCTCTGCCTATTAGGCACTCTGAGAGACTCTGCCGACCACCTTTACACCCTGGAAATGTCTACGGCAAGTGGCACAATCCACTTGAACAACTTCACAATGTGGAAGATCGCTCACACTGGCATGAGTTGACAACACCACCAGTCCCTGGATCTTCTAGTGCACCGGAAACCACATCAGATTCACCTGCCATCCCTGGTGGACTCCCCCCATCCCCCTCTCCTTTGGAAGAGGATGTTGACCATATCACATGGGAAGTGTTATGATTCCTCTGTTTCTTTTCTTTGTCACACTTAAACCGGCATCACCCGGTTCCTTTACTTTCTCTAGAGTGTTCTAGAATGTACAACACGTTCATCACATGCCTTTCTTATCTCCATCTCATGTCTTTCATTTCCGCTGCCTCATGTTTATTCTTATCTTCACCATGAGGCAATTCTTATCTTTCCTTTCTCCGATTTAACTTTATCTTGAGTACTACTTAAGCCTTGTCGTACATCGATGTACCTTAGCTTAGTTCTGCTCAATCAACCTTGTCTTCCTTGGAATCCCCTTGATCCTTCGTCGACTACCTTCATCGGACGACCCTTCTGATCTCTCCATCAACTCTCTATGTTGACCGAACCTCTGATCTCTTGCCAATTGTCCTATCGGTTGAACTCTTTGTCGTCTGGCAAGTCTTGCTCAGACTCCTTCGAACCTTGACCTTCATCCCTAGTTCTCTTTGAGCTCACGCTCGTTCCTACCCAGACCAAGCGTAACAACTCACACTTACAAAAAACCACTGCCATCTCCTCCACCAAGGCAGAGTACATGGCACTTAGTGACTGCTCTCACCAGTGCATGTGGATTCATGAGATGATGGGTGAATTGGGCTATAAGCTCAGACCAATTCCCATCTGTGGAGACAACCAGGGTAGCTTATTCATCATGCAAAACCCTGTGACCGAAAAGCACAGTAAACATATCTGCATAAGATATCACTTCATACATGATGCAGTAATGGTTCACAAGCTGGTCGAACTATTTTATATCCCTGGGACTGACAACCCTGCTGATATGTTCACCAAGAACCTTGGATGTGTCAAGTTCAAGTTATTCCATTCCCAGCTCAGTCTGGAGTTTTACTCCAGAGATGTGGATTAATTTCTGCTCCAAACAAAAAAGTATTTACTTGTACCTCCAGGTATGCTAAGCAAGGGGGAGTGTTGAACAAGTACACATACATACGTAGTAATTAGTTCTCATGTGACATGTATTTAAGTACAGACTCAGCTGAGCTAAGTTCTAATCAATTCTCTTTCAATAACCACCACCTGCACGTTTACATTCAGCTCCAACCATCAGGTATGTAAGCCGATTCCTAGCATTACTAAACGCATGCCCTCACAACAAACTCAGCTGCAACTTCTCATGACCATGTGACCACCACTCTTATCCACCTTCAAGGGTTCAGGCCCTAAGAGGGGAATACTGTCATATCCTGTGCCTTCTGTTACAGATGTTATATTTTTCACTCTTTTCCCTATGTCCTTCTCTTCCTTTCTGGTCCCCGATGGACCGTTATGATCCTTTCTTTGGGCCAATAAACCCCTTTCTTTTATCTTATCTTATCTTCACAGCCCCTATGGGGTGTACGCCTTGTCAATGGACAAGATCTAAGTGTATGTTTCTCTTCACACTGTGCACAGACACATTTCACCCTTCACGCTTTCACAGACTCACAGACCAATGGTGCATGGACACCTTATGTTTCTCCGATCACCTTATGTTTTACATGTTTCTCATTTATCTTTAGATCTGCCACACCTTAAGGCGATGGACAGCTTTACTCATGTCTTATGCATGTATGCCTCACCGATCACACACATAGACCAGTGCTGCCACATCCTTGAGGATGCGACATGGACTTGATCGGTTAGATCTATTTACAACATGTGCAAACCCCTATGTAGTATTTAAACCCAATAAACAAACCGGAGAACTTCAGTCAAGTTCTCTTGGTGTTCTCCCCAAAGACACTGAGTGATAGACTCCCTAGGTACTTGTGTGAACCAGCACACTCTCTTCAACCTCTTCTTTGACACTTGCACTTTGCGTGTCACTTTTCATCTTATTCTTTCTCACACCCTTATGCCTGCACTTGGCTCAGTGCTTTGAGTGTTTCAAGTACTATAAGTCACATATGCAATCAACTTGGTGTATCAAATGGTCAGGCCATCAAAACTTTCCCCACCTTTCAATAATCATGGTGAATTGATTTTCACTTTGTCGCCGACAAGTCTAATTAATGTTCTGAACAGTTTTCATGGAGGTTAAAGGCAACCCAAATTGTGTTATTTGTATGGTTTTCCCAACCCACAGCAATCCCAAACCCATACACTGCTCTCATGCTGCAAGCCATGCAAGCTCAAGAAAACACTTGCAAAGCCTTCGAAAAGCTGATGACTAGGTCAAACAGCTTGAAGGAATGGCCCCTCCGCTAGTTATCCCTACAAACAGTTCACTGATGCCTGGGGCATAAGAAGATGGAGATGACTTGCAGGCCCAGCTTCATTGGGCCGAACTGCCAGTACCTGATTCCAACGTACTTGATGGAATGGCTAAGTCAGCAGAGCTGACAGCACTGGTATGCCAGCTTTGGAAGGAGTTCCAAGCAGAACGGACAATAATTTTTGATGACTACTTCAATGAGCTACAATGGAAAATCGAGAGGGGCAAGTCACTCTTTTCCAGTGTTTTGCCACCCCTCGAGGATGAACTTGGGATTTACGATGAGGATGATCATGATCATGCTCCAGACATGACAGCGGTCTTTGCCGATCACAGCATAGATATCAGCGGTACAATTTTACTACTTTTTACACTACTCGTACCAAATGATGCAAAGCCGTTGCCACCTCTCATTGCTCTAGGTCAAAGAGAGCCACATGTGTTTCACCTGAGGAACCACTATACCCTTGGAAGACAAAGCCCGTACGCAATGGTAGTTTCAACATTGCCTCATACTGATAAATGTACAGGAATTTGTGACTCACCTATTGTTTAGCTCACCTCGTCTGAGGTTCTCCCAGGCACAGAAAGCCACAATTCTGCAATGGGCAAGGGAAATGGGTGCGCCCGAAGTGCCTTCCTTGTATGTGATGATGAAGGCACAGGAACGATTCACAGAGCTTCTCGGAAGTCCTACTGAAAAAGCAACAGCATTTTCAGGAAATGTATTTTATTTGAACAGGATCTCCAAGGCAATTGCGATGGTGAGTAAATATGGCTGCTTTGAATGGCTATCTCATCGTACCTTGGTCTGTCTGGTAGGATTTCGCAAATCCTCTTACCCGATTTGCAATGTGTGAATATCCTGAGGATGGTCAGGGTAGCATGTCACAAGTCCATCATGGAAGTAAAATGGTACACGACCTCCCCGAAGGTCTTGCACCTCCGTGTGTTTATGTTGATCGCTCCGTCTATTTCATCAACGAGCTTCTTCAGCAATCTACAGGCCAATACTTCATTCCTACAAAATTCTTTCGAGCACGAATACCAATGCAACTCAGGGCTGAAGAGCCAAAACTCCTTGCGTTGGGACACAAAGTTTTGAAAACTATGGTTTGTCTCTCTTCCAGTACGTTTGATCCACTTGCTAACATGTTTTGTTTTATTGTTGCAGGATGGGTTTATGGTGGATGAAGAAACTGTCATTGTTCCAGTTTCAATGTTCTGCAGCACATTTGTTGACCTTCAGCGTCGGGATGGATTGTCCAGCATTGGATTCACAGGTCAGTCGTCATTCATTGAGCCGCATGAAAATGTCTTGATATATGCAATATTGATAGCTTCCTCCACTCCTTTCTTCCGTCTGATGCCAAATCCACTATGGGAAAAATCTGGTGGAAGGATGGTATATACTGTTCCCCTCATCATATTTATGGACAACGTCTCAGGCAACATCTCGAAACAATGGAACAAGCATCATGTGGTATACATGTCAAATGCTTTGTTACCACAAGAGATTTTAGAGCAGGAATTCACCATTCGATTTATATCGGCGTCACCACATGCATCTCCAATGGATCTTATGTGTGGAGTCAAAGATTCCATTCGGCAAGTTTGGTCTGTTTTGTATGTTCTATCGCTTACAATGCGTATTCACGAAGAAATGCAAGTGAAAATGGTATCATAACGTTTGATATCAAGCATCAGGAAGAGGTCATGCTTATTCCATATTGTCATATTGTCGCAAGTGACAATCCGATGCAAGCAGAAGAATGCAGTCACGGTGGGCTTAAATGCAATTACTTCTGCCGCACGTGCAAAGTTGGTGGAACTGCTGCAGAGAAGAAAACAGATGAGGGGTACAATAGCATCTTTCAAGTAGGACAACTTATTTTACACGAAGCAAACTAATGTATTTACATAGTCCAGCGAGTTGCGCACGCCGGAAGACACTTGTGCACACATAAAACAGCAAATTGAGCTGTCCAAGCTTTCGGGTGGAACGGAAAAGGTGAACAAGGCCGTAAGCCGGACTGGTGTTTGCGACGCTGCAACCACACCAGTAATAAATCGCCTTCTTCAGCTGGGCAAGTTGTTGCGGAAAAAAGCTGCTGGGAAGCCTGCCATGCCGGAAGCCTAGGTTACAGCACGCCTGGAACATGAATTTGAGGCGCTACTTGGAGGCCGATCAGCTGATGACTGCATCAATCCACTTCTTGCGATGCAGGGACTCAACGTTCATCAGGATACCCCAACAGAAATCCTTCATACCATTCTCCTTGGTGTTGTAAAGTACTTCTGGGCACAAACGGTGTTTCTTCTCGACAAGCGTCAGCTACTACAAAAATTACAAACTTGACTGGAATCTATTGAAAAGGATGGCCTCAACTCCGCGCTGCTTGTTGCTGAATACATCATAAGATACAAAGGTGGACTGATTGGAAGGCACTTCAAGGGTCTCGTACAGGTCATGCCATATTTGATCTACGACCTTGTCCCACAAGCAGTACTTGATGGTTGGACGGTGGCTGGAAGACTCGTAGTGTTGCTCTGGCATACATCAATCGAGGACATGGAGTCATATCTCGTCTGTAGTATTTATTTCATATCATATCTGCCTAACGCCAGTTTATTATAGGCCAATCTGTCACGTGTCATTGAAGACTTTCTTACGATCAGTGCGCAATGTGCACCAAGTATCTTAATGTTGAAACCAAAGTTTCACTTTCTGCTTCACCTTCCCATGTTCATCCGGCGATTCGGTCCAGCTGTCCTCTATTCAACTGAGCGTTACGAGTCATTTAACCACGTTTTCCGGCTGGCTGCAATTCATAGTAATCGGCAAGCACCTAGCCATGATGCATGCCAACTATTTGCGATGCAGGAGAGTATCAAACACGTCACTAGTGGTGGGCACTGGTATGATCATGCAGCCTGCAAGTGGGTCAAGGCAGGACCAGGTGTTCTTCGATACATCAATGATCATCCACACCAGCGTTCTTTTCTTGGTTTTCCGGAGGTGGAATCATTCGAAATTGGTGAGTTTCTGTGAAATTCTAATCAACATGCAGATCTTACGAAGACCCATTCATAGGTGCAGTGTGCTTGTCAAAACGCATGCAACACGATGAGCCCCTGGAGAGGGCTGAAGCGCAACCGGTTAATTGGCAACAGACACATACCGCATAGCATGCTGCAGGCATGGTGGAACCATGTACTCAATTCCAGAGAGCGATATCAATTACCGCAAAGCATGGTGATAAGCCCAAGGTAGAATCGCACGTCATCATTGAGCACAACAACGAGTATCGGATTGGAAGGATCAAAGAGATCCTGGTTCCAGTCGAGCATCGTGTTGCTTCTCATGTACTAGTCAGTTTACTAGAATTTCTCCCAGAGCTCCACCCTCAACTACATGTGCCATGCATCCGATATCCCACTCCAGAACACAGGATCGTCATTTCCCCCTCTGTACGTCTCAATATTGTGTACAATAGTGTAACTAACATGAACCCTTTGATCGTAGCACGTTATCTGCACAGCCAATGTCCAACACGATTGTGCTACATCCCAATGCCATTCAACAAAGGTCATGTACGAACAGCAAGAAAGGTTACTCACATCGCGTACCAAGTCTCTTGTAGATCACACACCCACTGACCGCTATGTTCTCAACACACATTCACTGCACAACTATCAATGGATCACATTGGTACTTCCACCCTCGATCCATGTTCAAACCAATGCACCACTTGTGTCTGCACACGCCTCATTACATTTGCAAGCGGCTAGCTCTCTTCGATCCGGGAATGGGCGAGATGAAAACGTGCCCACTATTCTTGATGAAGCGGTTGATCCCCCTCCTTTTGATCAGGTAACGAAAACACACCAAAAGAGCAAGGGAAAAGGAAAGGCGAAGATGGCATCAACTCCAATACAAACCACTGTGGAAATAGCTGATTTGGGGCCCCAATTCCACTATTATGATGCTAACCAACACGCTTTCCACCCACTTCCTATTTCACAATCTGATCAAGCAGGTCCCTCAACGTCATGTTGGCCTGCAAGCCATCTGCTGTAAACGCCACCACATCCTTGCATCCATGAGTCTCATTACTTCCAACTCAAATGGCATTCGCTGTGAGGTAAACTTTGCAGAAACACATGGTATGCAAATACTACGGTCTCAAATTTCTAGATGTTGATTATTTGTCGTGTACAATAAATATGTGTGTGTATTACCTAATATTATATGACAACAATTTTCTGCAGTTCACCTTTCCCAACGCCAATACCACTGGATTATTGTATATAAGCTCCCAGCGTCCTGTAAGTTCCTCGTCCTTCTCTGCCCTGCATGAGTCTCTTTTCACGTTTTCGACTTGAGCAGGGTATTTCTCCAGTGTGTCCCCGCACTGGTGAAGGGCCACCTGGCCAGCGAGAAGCCACCTTGTCTCCGTCTCCCCTGGCTTCTGAGCCTCACCGCAGTCCTAGCCCTAATTCTTGGCTCTATTCCCTGTCTCGGTCTCGCTCACCTATCCTTGATCCCGGCAGTGCACCCCCTCCAGGTCAAGGTGGCCGAACCCGCCCCAGGTCCAACTCATCCGAGATCCTCAGCAAAGAACAAGCATTGAAACGCAGAAAGCAGCATGCATTCGATGTCTGTCGGGATAATCAGTTGGGAGATGATGCCCTCGAGAAGTTCACGGAGGTCAGTGTAATATGCATACCTCCTAGCGCTAATTTCGAGGACACTTTAGTTTGACATGCCAGAGATGCTGATCACTCTGTACGGGAAGCTTCTGGCCATTGAGCTTGCAAGTCAAAAAGATGAGACCTACATCTTTATTCACTCCGAGCAATTCAAGGTACATATTATTGTAGCCCATCGCCTATAACTGATTAGGGTCTACAGGAAATTCTTAAAGATCGATTACGTTCCTGCCTCCTTTCACCCAACTTGACTGGCTATCTCACGGATCTTCCCAAGAACATTTGGGTGTGTTCTGCCGACTCACATGACATGAGACTCATTGATCATATATTTCGCTCCAGACTTTCATGAAGAAAAATCTTCCGACATTCAAGATTCCTATGAAAGCACTTGAGGATCCAGAGTTGTCTGACTACATCGACAGTCTCATGAAAGAAATGCTGACCAAGCAATGTGCGATGATCAAGACTAAGGTATGTTACAGCAACGATTGACTCTAGGCTATTCGCTCACACTGGTGCCTTTTAGCTCGCACTCAGTATCAAATCAAAGCAACACATATCACTGTTGCGAGTGTGCGCATTTAGTAATGCGGAAAGACTCCGGACTAACCTTAGTAGTTAGGACTCTTAATGTCACACTTGGAGGTATGAGTTAAAAGTCTCGTATAATTAAAGTCCGGAACGGACCGGACTTAAATACCAGAGGACTGGAGTCCGTGTGAACTACTAACTACACTACATATCTAAATATATCCGTGTACTTGTTCAACACTCCCCCTTGCTTAGCATACGGAGTACGTGTTAGCATAATTGGAGGTACCGGAAGTACTTTTTGTAGGGAGCGGAAATGAATCCGCATCTCCGGAACGAAGAGTTTGGGAGCGGAAATTAATCCGCGTCTCCGGAAGAGAGAACGTTTGGAGCGGAAGCTAATCCGCATCTCAGGAGATAAACTCCAGACCGAGCTGTGAACAGAACTGCTCGAACTTGACTTGTCCGAGGTTCTTGGTGAACATATCCGCCGGATTGTCAGTTCCGGGGATATAGTATAGTTCGATCAGCTTATGAACCATTACCGCATCACGGATAAAGTGATACTTAACGCGGATATGTTTGTTACGCTTTTTGGTCACAGGGTTTTGCGCGATGAATAAACTGCCCTGATTGTCTCCGCAAATGGGAATCGGTTTGAGCTTATAGCCCAGTTCGCCCATCATCTCGTGGATCCACACGCATTGGTGGGAGCAGTCACTAAGTGCCATATACTCCGCTTCGGTGGAGGAGACAGCAGTGGTCTTTTGTAAATGTGAGTTCCACAAGAACACACCATTGGCCATTTTGAGGTAAAAGCCGGTTTGAGAATGTGCAGTGTTAACGTCCTGCGCCCAATCGGAGTCCATGTTGGCAAGAATGCCTTTTCCGCTAGCTCCGGAGTAAACCAGTGTATAATCGCGGGTGCCGACAAGATAGCGGCAGATGTAGAGAGCCCTGTCAAGGTGCTCTGGGGACGGATTGGCGGACATGTGGGCCAATTGGGTAACAGCATAAGCAATGTCCGGACGGGTGCCGATCATAAGATACAGCAGTGATCCGATCACGGTCTGAAAACGTGTCCGTAATTCATGTTGGACCGGAGTTTCGCTCTTCACTGGGTAATAGCCCTGTGGAAGTGGGGTAGGTGCAGACTTGGTGTTGGACATGCCGCATTGTTCTAGCACCTTGTTGAGGTAGTCCTTTTGGTCAATTTTGATGGTCCAACCTTCTTGACGGATGTTCATGCAGAGAAATTCACGGACTTCTCTAAGATCGTGACAATCCCATTTCTTCATGAAAGCAGATTTAACCTTGTCTACTAGGTTTTTGTTTGGTCCACAGAATAGGGTGTTGTCTACATAGACAATCATGAGTACTATGTTGTTTCCTCTGTGATATATAAAAAGTCCGGTGTCCGTCTTTAGACGTTGGAAGCCAAGGTCCACCATGGACTTATGTATCAAGCGCTTTCCACCAGGCTAGGCCAGCTTGCTTGAGTCCATAAAGTGCGTGCAGTAGGCAGAGGACTTTGTCTTTGTGTTCAGGTGACATGAACCCTTCAGGAAATTCCATATAAATTTCCTCATCCAGTTTACCATATAGGTACACAGAGTGGACATCAAGACCAGAGATATACCAGCTTTCCAGTGCAGCTAATGCAAACATGCAGTGGACTGTCTCGAATTATACAACTGGGGAGAAGACTTGGTCAAAGTCTACGCCTTCCACCTGTGAGAAGCCTTTGGCGACTAGGCGGGCTCTTTTATGACCGTCCAATTTAACATCAAAGACCCAGCGGTTTTTAATCACCTTACGGTGTTGTGGGCACAGACATATTTTATAGACGTTCCAGTCTTTGAGCATTTGTAATTGGTCATCACAGGCATGGAGTCATTCCTTCCGCTCCTGCTCAGGAAGCTTCTGGATATTGTGGAATGTCCATTCCCGCAAGTTCAGAGCTGTGCCAAAAGCAGAGTCATGCAGAATAGCATGACTGCAAAGGTATGAAACCAAAGCATCTCCTCCTTCCTGTGTGAGATGGTCAACGTCCTCTTCGGAAGGAGAGGGGGACGGGGGGAGTCCACCAGGGACAGTTGGTGAATCTGTTGCAGTATCCGGAGCACACAAGGGTCCTGGAGTTGGTTTTGTGAGATCCCACCAGCATGAGCGGTCTTCCACATCATGTAGTTGCTCAAGCGGATTGCACCGCTCTCCATAAATATTGCCAGGGTGTAAGGGTGCCCAGTGGACCTGTTCAGATCACCTAACAGGCGGGGGTCCAATTGGAGGTGGGCGATGGGAGGGTGGAGTCACAGGAGTAGGTGCCAGAGCCAGTGAAGATGTACAGGCTTGTACTGGGGACGGTGTGCGTGAAGGTTTGGACTTATTGGATGATGAGTCGGACGATTCAGAGGGTGAAGAAGAACTTCCTTGAGGAGTGGACAATGTCACATCAGACTCTTCAGAAGAAGAAGGGGAAATCCGTCGAGGAGTGGACTTAACCACATCAGACTCATCGGAGGTAGAGTAAGAGTCAGAGGACGAAGCCTCCTCATCATGTTTGTGGGATGGTACATGGGGACCATTGTGCGGATGATGAGGGACGGAGCAG
>JBBPMP010000812.1:0-12586 GCA_038090395.1 Boletales sp. KT-2023a
GGAGGATTGAAACCACCCACTATGACAACTAAACCCACTGAACTTCACATCTGCACCCCTGATGCCTTTGTTGGTGACTATGCTAAGGCATCCCCTTGGCTTGACTCTGTCCGAACCTACCTTCTGGTAAATGAGGACGTCTACAACACTGACAACAAACAGATCACTTTTTTCCTCTCTTATATGAAGGCAGGTGCTGCCCTCACTTGGGCATCCTCTTTTCAAAAAGCTGCCTTGGTCATTGACACCAATGGCAACCCAGTTGGTTTTGGCACTTTCACCACCTTCATCGCCAAATTCAACATTACCTTCAAACACCATGACACCCAAGCTCTTGCCATCAGCTGGCTCTCCACCCATCGCATGCCCAACACCACCTACCCTGCCGACCTCACCTCCTACATCTGGACCTTCCAAAGTAAGGTCTAGATCAGTCAAATCACTGATGAGAACATCTTTATTGGTTATTTCCCTGCTGGCATCCCTGTAAAACTCATGCACCATGTCATGACCATGGATACCATTCCCACAAAGGTAGAAGACTAGTACTCTAAGGCAATCCACTTTCAAACCCAATAGGGTCATGCCAAAGATATCACTTGCCAACACTGCTCCTCCACCACAACCTACCACTCCTTCTCCTCTCCCTCCTCCTCCTCCCATACCACTAAAGACCCAAATGCCATGGATGTTGATGCCATTTGCATTCCAAAGATGACCCAAGCCGAAAGGCAACACTGCATCAAAAATGGACTTTGCTTCCATTGTCACAAGTCCAGTCACCTCTCCTCCACATGCCCTGCATTCCCCTCAACCACTCAGCCAAAGAAGAAGGAGGTTAGAAAGGTTGAAGAAGTAGCCAAGCTAGAAGAGCTTGATGATGACAATGAAGAGACTGTTGCTTGTATCTCCTTTGCAGTTCCCAATGAGGATTTTTGAATGGAGGACATACCCCAATGCAATGACCCTCCACTTCCTTTTCTTGTGTGCCTGTACTTGTAAACTCAATAGCTAGACAATCTATGCAAATCCCTGTTCAAGTTATTGAGCCCTCACACCTGAAAGCTGTTGGAACTCATGCTCTCATCGATTCTGGAGCACAAATCTCATGCATCAACTGGGACTTCATTCAAAAACATAAACTCCCAAAGATCCAACTCTCCTCCCCCATCGCTGTCTGAAATGTCAACCAATCTCCTAATGAGAATGGTCTCATTTGATTCTCCACTACCCTCTACATTCACATTGGCCAAATCTCCCACTCCATCCTCTTCCACATCCTCAATTGCAGAAAGGAAAACATCATCCTTGGACTCCCATGGCTTAAGGAAGTCAACTCCACCATCGACTGGTCGAAATGCCAACTCTCTATTCCCCTAGAATCTGATCAGTTGAATGATCTCTACCAGAAACACACTTGCCCCTCTCCCACTCCCTCTTCACCCTGTCCTATCCAACATGTCAACATTGACACTATCTGGGATGGATGACTCTATGATTACATGAAAAAGGAGACCAAACAACAACATCTTATTCACAACAATGACTGTTGAGTCATCCAACACCTCATCTGCTGCAGATCCTGCTTCATCCCCAATGCCACCATTTCCAAACTCAAGCAATGGAGCTTGCAGCAGCTGCTGAGAATGCCAAACCCAAGGTTACCCTCCCTCCCAAATACTCCACATTCTCCTCTGTTTTCTCCAAAGAAGCAACCAACCATATTTCCCCTAGCCAACCCTACAACCATGAGATCAACCTTGATGAATCCTTTACTCTGAAGATCGGCAAACTCTACCCCCTCACCCCTGATGAAAAGCTTGCTACTGAGACCTTCCTTGATGAAAACCTCAAAGCTGGCAAGATTTGCCCCTCAAACTCTCCTCAAGCCACTCCATTTTTCTTTGTCAAAAAGAAGGATGGTGGCCTTCACCCCTGCCAGGACTACTGCTACATTAACAAACACACTGTTTATGACACTTACTCCCTCCCCCTCATCTCTGACCTTGTCAATAAACTCAAGGGAGCTAAGGTCTTTACCAAGTTTGATGTTTGCTGGGGGTACAACAATGTTCACATCAAAGATGGCCACCAATGGAAGGCCACTTTCATCACCCATAAAGGGCTCTTTGAACCTACTGTCATGTTCTTTGGACTTTGCAACTTCCCTGCCACTTTCCAATGCTTCATGAATAACTCCTTCTGTGACATGATTGCTGAAGGATGGTTGGTCATCTACATGGACAACCTTCTGATCTTCTCCCCTGACCAGAAAACCCATGAGAAATGCACCAAACACGTTCTTCAATGAATGGAAGAGCTTGACCTCCATCTCAAGCTTGAAAAGTGCAACTTTGCCACCTCCGAAGTTGAGTACCTTGGCATGATTGTCCATCCTGACAAACTGGCCATGGACCCTGTCAAACTTGATGGCATTCATGAATGGCCTACCCCAGTCAAAGTTAGGGATGTTTGCTCCTTCCTGGGTTTTGCCAATTTCTGTCATCACTTCATTCCCAACTATTCCAACATCACTTGATCTCTCCTTGACCTCACCAAGAAGAACCAACCCTGGTCTTGGTCCCCTTCTTGTCAACAAGCCTTCAACGAGTTGAAGAAACTCTTCCTCTCACAACCCATCCTTCATCTCCCTGACCCCTCTTGCCCCTTTGCTGTCACTACTGATGCCTCCAAATATGCCTCAGGAGGAGTCCTTCTTCAAACCAACACCAATGGAGACTGGCACCCTGGCTCCTATCTCTCCCAGACCTTCTCCCCTGCTGAATGAAACTATGATATCTATGATCACAAACTTCTTGCCATCATCCAAGATCTCAAGACTTGGAGACACTATCTTTTAGGCTCTTCTTTCCCTATCCAAGTCTTCACTGATCATAAAAACCTCACCTACTTCTGATAACCTCAGAAGCTCAACCAATGACAGGCTTGTTGGTTGCTTGACACCTCCAACTATGACCTCAAACTCACCCACATTCCTGGCTCCTCCCTGGCTGCTCCTGATGCCCTCTCTTGTTGCCCCGATCTCCTCCCTGACACCCTTTTCATCAACCTCATCAACACCTCTCTTCAGGAGAAGCTAGCCTCCTCCTCTGCCTCTGACCCTCTTGTGCTTGAGGCACTCTGTGCCACAACTGGTGACGTTCCTGCTCGCTTTCATTCCTGCCTCACTGATGGCAGTATGATGCTGGCATCCTCACCTTCCAAGGACATGTCTATGTCCCTCCTAACCTCTGCCACTCCATTGTCCAATGACACCATGATCACTCTTCTGCTGGCCATCCTGGTTACTTGAAGACTTGTCAGCTTGTCACTTCTGAATTCTGGTGGCCAGGTCTTGCTCACTTTGTTTGCAAATATGTTGAAGGCTGCGCCTCCTGCCAATCTGCCAAGGCAAACACTCATCCCACCATGCCCCCCCTCTCCCCAATCTCTTTCTCCTGTACCTGGCTGTTCCAACAAGTCTCTTGTGACCTGATCACTGACCTTCCCCCCTCCGATGGATTTGATAGTCTTTTGGTCATGGTTGACCATGGGCTTTCAAAGGGGGTGATTCTCTGCCCTACAAAGAAGTTGGTCTCCACCGAAGGGATGGCCTCTCTTTTCTTCCACAAAGTCTACACTCAATTCGGCCTCTATGACAAAATCATCTCAGATCATGGTCCCCAATTCACCTCTACCTTTGCCAAAGAACTCGGACACCTCCTTGAATACAACCTCTCCCTTTCCACTGCCTATCACCCACAGTCTGATGGCAAAACTTAGCATGTCAACCAAGAAGTCAAAACCTATCTCCACATCTTCTGTGGCAACTCTCCATCTACTTGGTCTGAAATGATATCCCATGCCAAATTTGCACACAATCATCGTCCCCACTCTGTCACCAGCAAATCCCTGTTCTTTCTCATGATGGGCTTCAAACCCCGTCCACTTCCCACCATCCTTGCTGAATCCCACCTCCCAGCTGTTGAAGAACGCCTGAAACTTCTCTCTGCAGCTCATGAACTTGCCAGACAAGTCATAAAGTCTCAATTCCATGGGAAGCTCACTCCCTTCCAGAAAGGCAACAAGGTTTGGCTCAAAGCTCAAAACCTTAAACATCTCATCTCTCACCCAAATTTTGCCCCTAAACAAGAAGGACCCTTCACCATTACCCATGTTCTATCTCCCTTGACATATAAACTCCACCTCCCCCATACCTGGAAGATACACCCCACTTTCCATGCTTCTCTTTTATCATCCTATCGCAAAAATGATGTACATGGTCCGAACTTCCCTGCCCCACCTCCTGACCTTATCAATGGAGAAGAAGAGCACAAAATGGAGAAAGTCATCTGACACAAGGGATCTCTGAATAACTGAAAGTTCTTGGTCTGATGGAAGGGATACTTAGCCAAAGAAGACTCCTGGTTACCTGAATTGGAGTTCAAACATGCAAAGAAGCTTCTGAATGACTATAAGAAGCTCCACCCTTCTGTCTTTCCCTCTCTCAAATCTCCATCGTCCTCCTCTCATCTTTGAAATGTCCTCCCCAACCAGATCCCCCTCCCCCATTCAGACCCCTGCTGGCTGGACCACCCCTCTCCTCTATTGCATTCAAGGCCTCGACATCCCAGAACCTCACCCCACTGTCACCTCTCCCTAAAACCCTCCTCCTGAACTCCCCCCTGCCAACTCCACCTCAGAGATTCCCTGAACTGCTCCCTACATTCCTCCCACCCCTCCCCCTGCTGATGCTAACACTGTCCTCTCCATTGCAGTACCTATCTATGCCCATCATCTCCGACAGGAGCATTTCCCCCTTACTGCCTTAGGTGCTATGCATATGTGTCTGAACCATCCAGACCTTGCCCTCCCCCTTCATCACCATTTAGAATCCTATTCTCCTCTTGAATCCCTTTTGCACTTATATAATGAACTTCCCCACCTTCTTTCTATTGCCAATGAAATCCATGCACACTCCTACCTGATGATGCAGTCTGCCCTCCTCCACAATGTGCATAACTGACTCCTCACCCTCACCAATGACCTTATGCATCAGCTCGAGATGGATGACCTCTCTGCCAACATCCTTTGCTACATCAGGGAACTAGTTGACCAGTCCAAAGAAAACCAAATCCCCACCCCAGACAATCCAGAACCTCTCTTAACCCTCAACAACCTGGTGACATTATATTCTCATTCATCTGGCTACCACACCACAGCACAGTCCACCAACTATTCCTCTGAACCTTTCACTCAGGCTATGGCTGATGAAATGGATCATGCCAAAGTATGATGGAGTGGACAGTGTGACTGCCCTCTTCCTCCTCATCACCCTCTTTACTTCAAGGCCTGTTTCCACCGTTGTTGCCTCAACCACATCCACCCCATCTGCCCTTACTATGCCTGCCCTTTGTGTGGTCACCATGCACCTGGACACTCCCAACACAGCTGTCCTTGTTGCCCAATTCCCTGCCCTCCCCCTTCTGCTGCTCCTTCATACTCCCCCACTTCCTCTCGGTCTTCTGGTCACTTGGCCCCTTGTCCACATTGCCCCCTCATCTCTAGGCTCTCGTCCTACCCAAATGAGGCTGGACCCTCCTCTCAAATTCCCCCTTGGTGTTATGATCATTCTTTCCCCTTCACCCTTTTGTCCATCATTCACTTCCCTTTCGTTAGAGTGCACACGCACACCTTTGTCATCCTTTCTTACTAAATGGTGACGTGTCTCTTTCTTACCTCATCTTGATTACTCTTCGATGACACGTCCTTTTCTTCCTTATTGTTCCATAACATTCTATGCTTACGTGTTGCCTGATATATAGTCTAGTAGTCGACCTACTTGTTCTGTATTCTCGATCTGCGCAATCTAGCATATCCTCTTGAGTCACCCTCAGTCTCTCAGTCCCCTCAGTCCCTCGATCTCTTAGTCTGCCTTCTAGGCATATAGTCACTGTCCTTCATTGCCTTCGAGCTGAGTCATACCTCTTCGTGAGTGTCCTGCTTGTTGGCATCCCTTCGACCTGGTCTTGGTCTACACAAGGTACGCTCTGCATAACACTTGGCATCATCCATGTCATCATCATCATTGTCCTTGTAAACCCACTCCTCCTCCTTCTCCCCCTATAGAAGTATGCACCCTTGCCTTCACACCCCACTACATCTATGAGGATGACAGCAAAGGGATTGACAACTTGGCTTATGGTAACATGACAGGTTCCCCTAGTGGTGATCATTGCATGGACTTCTGAGTTCCTTTTCTTTTAAACTGTTCCTTGTTTACCTTTTGATTTTCTTGTAGTAACTTTGAATGTAACCCAGGGGTAATGTTATAATTCCCTCTTTTCTTTCTTTGACATACTTAGACTGGCATCACCCAGTATTCTCCATCTTCTTTAGAGTGTTCTAGAACGTCTAACATGTTCATCACACACCTTTTCTTATCCTAGTATCATGTTTCTCATTTCTGTTGCCTCATGTTCTCTTATCTCTACCATGAGGCAAACCTTACTTTTTCATTCTGAGTCTTAACTTTATTCTGAGTAATACTTAAGCCTTAGTCATACATCAATTGTACTCTAGCTTAGTTCTGCCCAATTTTACCTTGGCTCCTCTGAACCCCCTTGATCCTTCATTGACCTTCTCATTGGACAACTCCTTGGTCTCTCTCTCAACTCCTCTAGTTGATAGAACCTCTGATCCTCTGTCGATTGTCTCATCAGCTGACCCCTTTGACATCTGGCAAGTCCTGCTAAGACTCCTTTGAATCTTTGACCTTCATCTCTAGTTCTCTTTGAGCCTATGCTCATTCCTACCCAGACCAAGCATAACACCCTGCAAATGTCAGGCCATCAGGCCATCAGGTCATGTTTTATTCATCCTACTGTATATTTCCATTTATAGTCAATATTTCTTCTTTACACAATTTCTCATTGTATTTACCTCACTCATACTTTTTTGATCTTGGGCTAACTGTCAAATTTTCATTTTTGCTTTCTCTATTATCACTAAATTTTCTTTGATTTTTTATTCACATTTCCTGTACTAATAATCAGGATTCTCTGAAATTTTATGTTTAAATTACAGTAAGTACCTTCATGCTTACTGTACTTGATGGTGGGAATTTTTACCTCACACTGCTTTTTTTGGCAGCCTGATACTTGCATATTTGGCTAGCTGACACTAATCTGATATTTCCATATTTGATGGCCTGATACTTCTTTTTTGTTGGCTTGACACATGGCCTAATGGCCTGACATTTCCATATCTGACAGCCTGACACCTTCATATCTGGTGGCCTGACACTTTCTTTTTTGGTGGCCTGCCACTTCCATTTTTGAAGGCTTGACACTTGGCCTGATAGCCTGACACTTTTTTTTTGGATAGCCTGACATTTTCTTTTTGAATAGCCTAACACTTGGCCTGATGGCCTGACACTCCCTTTTTGGATGGCCTGACACTTGGCCTGATGGCCTGACATTTGGGTTGATAGCCTGACACTTCCTTTTTGGGTGGTCTAACACCTGACCTGATGACCTGACATCTGCAGGGGGTGTAGATGTCAACTCATATGGCTAGCTACCTGAGATGTTCATCCAACATGGTGACTGAAAGCCTACATAAAACAACCTGCTGAATCCTGCTGGATCTGAAATATTTGATCTGAATTGAGCATGACTGTCCAGCTTTCCATACATCAGCAAGCAACTGGCAGGAATGTATCCACATGCATACAAACTCTCCCAATATGAGATTATCATAGTGATGACATAGAACATCCTCAAGTTTGTGCCTGATACCTGCAACATGTGTTATATTAGAATAGAATGTCTGTCACATGTAATCTAGCCAATGTCTGGCCCTCAGTTGACAACTCATGGGGGCATTTTGGTGATGCATGTGCATTCACATGCATGATCACACCCATATCTAACATTGGGCAGACTGTTGTGCTGTCAACATCTGTCTGACCCCAAAGAATGCATGCACATATGCAGGTAGATATAGCTGCAATCCTGCTGAACAGGCAGTGAATTGACTGTCTTTGTTTTCCTGTACACTTGAACTTTCCAAGTTGGTCCTTACTGCCAACATTGTCTTGGGAACTGAGCATAATGTTGTTGACCAACAAAATGAATCATCAGATGAATTGTAGATAACATACTACATATTGCAAAGACAACATCCGGTGGTCAAGGCATTACAAAGTCAAGTAGGGCCAACCTTTCATGTGAGTCAATGGGCATAGCCAGGATGCCCAAAAAAAATTGAATATCACTGATTGCTCATGTGCAACCATGCTGACATGAATCTCAGTGAGGATTCTGTTCCCAAACTGAATTTCAGTTGGGGAAAAAGCATGAATTTCAACAATAAACTACAATATATTAATAATTAGTAGATATAACCAGCAGATTGTGACTTACCCAGGCCAAGACCCATGCAACCTTCAAGAGGTGGTGGAAGATATTGTCTGTCCAACCATAAGGTTCAGTAGCAGCAGGAATACAATACCTGGAATGTTTGTCAAAGAGGACAGCCAACAAGTACTTGTGGGTGATGTGATTTGTGAACCAGGTTATCTGGTCATGTTTGAAATCATGCCAGATTGCATATCTGTACATATGGTCCCAGGTTGTGTAGAATGCAATGCCATTGGTTGGTTCTTGCATTGGCAGTGAAAAAATAGGATTAACCATCCTTCAGTGATCATATTGTGGAAGGAGTCATTCATGAACCTTTGGAAGGTGGCAGGGAATTGGTAAAACTGAAGAACATTATGGTTGGTTCAAAGAGGCCTTTGTGGGTGATGAAAGTGGCCTTCCATTGATCTCCATCTTTGATGCGAACATTGTTGTACCCCCATCTGACATCAAACTTTGTAAAGACTTGAGTGTCTTTGAGTTTGTTGACAAGGTCAGAAATCAGTGGGAGGGGGTAGGTGTCTTTAACTGTATGTTCATTGACATATTGGTAGTCTTGGCAGGGGCAGAGACCTCCATCCTTTTTCTTGATGAAGAAGAAAGGAGAAGCTTGGGGTGAGTTGGAGAGGCAGATTTTTCCAGCATCAAGGTTTTCTTGGAGGAAGTCTTCAGTAGCCTTTTGTTCCTCAGGGTTAAGAGGGTAGATCTTGCCAACTTTGGGTATGAAGGTTTTGTCAAGATTAATCTTGTGATCATAGGATCTCAAGGGAGGAACATGATTGGTGGCTTTCTTTGAGAAGACTTCTTCAAATTGTTGGTATTCAGGGGGAAGGACAGTGTCTGGATCACCGTCCTTTGCCTTCATGGCAAGTTCAGTGGCATTGGTAAGGCAGATGTGTTGTCGCGATCCAAGAGAGTAGTTTTTGCCATTGAGTTTTCATCCAGCTTTGACCAAGTGGTTGATGGTTCAGAGTTGTTGTGCTCATTGGCAGAATGATGAGGGATCTTCAAATTGAAGATATCAACAGAGGTGACTTTCTTTCAAGTTGTGGTTTCCATGTACATGGTTCATGGGTTGGAGGGAGTTCTGAGGAGTGTATAACTCCTTGGTCTGGTTGCAGGTGTCGGAGATGGTGACTGTTCCTCTTTTCCAGTCGATGGTTGGATTGGTATCCTTGAGCCATGGGTGGCCTAGGATAAGGTTCTCCTTTCTGCAGTGCATTATGTGGAAGCAGATGTGTTGCACTACATTTTGAAGGCGGATTGGGATAAATGTGGTAAATTTGATAGCTCCTTTCTTGTTAGAGGTGCCATCAACATCTCAGACTGGGATGGGGAGTTGGAGTCATTCGAAGAGTTGTTTCTTTCTTTTGGCAAAGTGCCAAACAATGCAAGAGATGGTGGCACCAGAGTCAACCAGTGCCTGGGTTTCAACATCTTGAGATGCACCCTTAATGATAGAAACTGGAAGATACGTAAATAAAGTTTCTTTCATTAGTTTTGTTAAATACAGGGGTGCATCTATGGTTGGAGGGGTCTCACATTGAGTGAGTCCTTCAATTTAAAAATCCATGCATTGGACAGAGTTATCCTCCATTTCTTCATCATCATCTATCTCCAAGATTGATGCTGTGGTTTGCCTAACCTTTTTAGGGAAGGGTCGGTGCTGTGAGGTACTGGAGTTGGAATAGGTGGGGCAGTTCCTGGAGTTATGTCTGGATTTACAGCATCAGAAGCATAAGCCTTTCTCAAAGCATTGCTTTCACTCTGCATCAGTAAGCTTTGGGAGTTGGATGGTATCTATGTCCATGGCATTGGGGTCTTGTTGTGGGCAATGAGTTGGGTGGTGGAGGGTTGTATGTCGGAAAGCGTTCTTTCTGTGGTGTGTGATGTTGTCAGCTTTCTGGAATTGGGTGAAGAAGTGCATAGCCTTCTCATACCATCCAGAGATATTGGTAGGTACAGTATCTATGGATAGGATTCATCACATAAGGAATATGGGAAGTCCTGTGGAGAAATAACTGATGAGAACATTTTCATTGGTGATTTTGGAGATTTGTACATGGTTCCGGAAATTGGTGGTGTTAGATCCATTGTGGAGGGTCGGCCCAACACTTTATGAATGGAAAGCCAAGTGATGGATGTGGCTCTGGTGTTGTGGTTGATGAAAGCCTTTTTGAAGCTTTCAACAAAGGTTTCCCATTTAAAGAGAGTGACATCATCCTTGATGTCTTTGACTAATGTTTCCCTGTAGGTAGCTGCCCAAGTGGCAGCGGTTCCTTTGTTCATATAGGAGAGGGCATATGTGACTTTCTTGGTGTCGTTGTCATAGATTGGGTCATTGATCATGACATAGAAGGAGACGGTAGTGAGCCATGCTTTGGCTTTAGAATATTCTCCATTGAAGGAGTTGGGGGTTCCAAGTTGAAGCTTGGTGGGTCTGTGGTGAGGGCCAGAAGTTTCGGCAGTTTCAGTCATGACTGGTGATAGGTTGAGACGTGAGGTGGGGGTGACTGTGGTGGTGATAGGAAAGATAGTTCCTTCGGGGGACAATGGAAGTGGGTCTGGTTGGATTACTAGTGAAGCGGAGAACTGGTGTGCTAGTTCTTGGTCAAGGTTGGAGGTTCCGATGTGGATATCCTCATCAGTGTTTGTGGAGTATTGGTCAGGGTGTTCTTCTTCAGAAGGATAGTTATCTGAGAAGATGGCTTGCTCTTCTTGAGCAAAGTGGAAGTCTGGGGTTTGTAGATTGCCCTGAGGGCGAAGGTTCTGGGGGCGATGGTGGGAAATGGTGGGGATCTACTAGAGAGTAGTCCATTTTGAAATAAGCAATTCCTTTTGTTACAACTGGTCCAGGTAGGAACAGATGTAGACTTGGAGGAACACCTTCAAGTCAAGGAGGTCAGGGGTTACGAGGGTAGACTCTGGGATGAAGGTTCAGAGTGATGGAGGGATGCCATATAGGCCTAGGGATGACTCAGGGATCTCCGGGTTGGAGTTGGGGACAAAGGTTTTGGGTGGTGTTGATGGTGTAAGAGCGGATCAACAGGACTAATGTCAATCAGATGTAGTGTGGACAGAGGGATCTCGGGTTGCTGTTGGAGATGATGAGGAGACTAGCTCAGATAGAGGCTAGAATACAAAGGATGAAGGAGAAGGCAATGAAGGCCCAAGATGAAGGACTAAGAGATGAGGGATGAAGGCAAAAACCAAAGTAGGAATTGCTTAAGGTTATTCTATGATACAGGCTGGTATATATACTGCTATGTGCCAGTCATACTGAGTCAGTGAGGCAGCATAAGGCTGTGGAAGAATAGCCATAAGGCTGGGTGATCTAAATAAAGGAGGACAGCCAAGTGCTGCAATCAGAAGGGCTGTCTTAAGTAAGAATGGAAACTGCGCAAAGCTGTGTGTAAGGAAAGCATAGGAAAGATCTAAGAAAAGAGTGATCAGATCCAGTGTAAGACTGTGTCCAATCGAGATCGTCTAAGAATAGAATGGAAAGTGATAAGTCCAGGTGCAGAAGAGAAAGAGAAATCAAAAGAAGAAGAGGAAAAAGTATAGGGGTCCGTATGAATTGTAACATAGTGTAGTTAGTAGTTCACATCTACTCCAGTACTCTGGACTCCAGTCCTCCAGTACTTAAGTCTGGTCTGATCTGGACTTTAATACAAAGACAAGACTTAAACTCATACCATCAAGTGTGACACTCAAGTTCATAACTGCTCAGGTTAGTCTGAAGCCTTTCCACATTACTAAATGCACACACTCGCAACAGGTTATGAGCCCTGAATGGGTTAAAGCACACAGTTCACTCCACCCTACCTGCTCTGGTTGACTACCTGACTCTGCACAATGCAGACTTCCAAGGCCTGTTCCTGGAATTCCATAGCCATGGTCACAGCATCATGTTTTGGCTCCAAGCCAAACCCATTCATCCTGATGATGTGCCTTCTGGCATGACATCACTCACATCCCAGATTGACTATGAGTTGATCCACTGACATCTCAGACATTCCGCCCCTGATGTCATCAGGCACACTAAGAAGCACCTGAAGGACTTTCTGGACATGAAGGTCCCATTAAATCCTGGTGTCTGTCATGGATGCCAGCTCGGCAAATAGCCAAAATCATCATTTCCCTCATAGTGAGATGCAGGCCAC
>JBBPMP010000813.1:0-12574 GCA_038090395.1 Boletales sp. KT-2023a
TTTTAGAATCTGCAGGTGAAATGCACATTCACAAGGCCTTGCTACAGCAAGGCAATCCATGTCAAAAGCTTATGTCTTATCTTCAAAAGGGGTACTGCAATGATGTGCACAATATGTGTCACATCCATCCGTAACAACCAACTCCACTTATCTTTTCCGCACTTAGAGATACCGCTGAGCGATGCAGAACGCGCTGCACCAAAAATGATGCCAAGCCCTCTTCAGATTAGTAAATCTCTTGTACTCTCCCAAAAAAACATGGTTCCATAAGCATCATTTGCAAACTACACTACTAGTAAGCAGGGCCTTGGCACTTTTGCTATGATAATAGCCATGTCTAATGCCAGCCCAGCTACTTGGTTCCCTACCCCCATTGTATGACCACCATTGCAAAATTCGATTGGTGCTCAGCAGCAGCCCACTATCGAAAAAATGCGCCGGATAACTGAGCGTAAAATGTTGGGCAAGCTCCTGTGAAGATGATCTACGGTATTGACCTAGTTTTTTGAGAATGAGCTCAGGTTGACAATCCAACTTTGCCTTAGCAGGTTGGATGCATTCCCCCGCATGTTTCCTGGGCTCTGATCAATTAACTTGGTCTACTTTGCTAACACAACCCATAGAATGACACGTTTTGATTTTCTCATGCGATGCACTCCTTTCTCGGCTGACGCAAAGCATTCATGAATGATGCTCGTTTTTGCAGCTTACTAGAATAACCCGTTTCCTCTGCCCCCTTGTGTTCTGATTGACTTCCCTTGCGTTCCGTGTGACTGCTGCGACGGCCATGGACACGAACGTGAGAGCCAATCGTACATCTTGGTTAAGCACAGTACCAGCGATCTTCTATGTTGTCCACCCGTTGGTAAGTACGGTATATGATACTCATTTATCGGCTCCCAATCGCGTTCACGTTTGATATCACCAACGTACATTATTTTTCGACGTCTAAGGTTTCAAGCCCCTGTAAACACGCGGACACTGGTTGCTCATTGGCTTCAGGTTACGCGTGCTGTGTGACGCGTTCAGCTCGATATGGCGGACCAATTGTAGGTGTGGGGGCGAATAGGTCCTAGCGGACTCTGAAACCTAGCCTAGCGGACCGGCCGGTCCGTATTAAATTTGCCACGCTGTTCGACGCACGATGTCCGCCTGCCCGTTCTGTCGTCGTTGTCGCTGCCGCCACCATCGTTGCTGCCAGCTAAGTCTTGAGCACACGGTTCATTGTCGGAAACCATCAAATGCGCTCGAGGGCGCCCGGGGGGCATGAAAAGCAAATCCGGGACCAAGAACGTTGGCCGACCACGCAAGGATGGCCAATCCACATGGGTACCATTGTGACCGCTCGCACTTGCGATGATGACGGTACGTGCCGGCTCCTCGTCCTCTTTCAAGCCTGCACGAGGCTCAGCTTGCTCACTCACGTCTTCTTTCCACAGCTTCACGTCCCGATCCGAAGCTATAGCTGCGGGCCACCCCAGCCCTGCCACAGCCGATCCCGAATTCCCGGCGGTAGTCGGGGCTTCGCCTCCCGCCGTGCGATCTCGCTTGGAAAGACGTCGCCAATGAATAGAATCCATCACGCTTACAAAAGATGTGTTCGAACAAACCCACGCCGCACGCAACTCCCGTGTCGGCTCTCTGTTATCAATCCCCACGGCAGCCCCACGGCCGCTTGCCACAACCATCAGGCCACCTCCAAATGCTCATGAGCGGCCGGCCAAGCAATCCGACCTACAATGGCAGTTGTGCATGCTACCGGCCAGTCACCGCTTCACTTGCACGGAGCTCCAGTATCGTTGCAGCGGGACCATCAAGTTCATTCATCGCTGGAAGTTGATAAATTCGAGACCACGTATGATTTATTCATATGTTCATCCTACCCACTCTGACAGGTCGCCGTAGGTCAGAATCGTTTGGTGGTGACAAGACTCATGTTGTCATTTGGAGCGAGTCCGCAGGCGCTGACTCCGTTTTACAGCATATTATCAGCAATGGTGGTAGCGCCCATCCTCCGCCCTTCTACGTTGCGATCACTACCTCCTCGTACATATCTACCTTCTCGGTACTACTACAATCACTGGATACCTCAGGTAGACGCTGTATCTTTGTCTTGGTTTTGGGGGCTAACCGAGATTAGTGGGTGTATAACAAAGTTGTTTCTATGACCGGGTAAGTTATCATGGCGCGGGGAATATTTTCCATCATGTATCGATAGCTTTTGTGCAGATGTGAATATCATTTAGATAACTTCACGTGCGTACAGTATGAGGATGCAAGGACCCTCCAGGTCGCGAACAATGGAACCCTCCAACATGAATTGGAAGGAGGCAGGGAGGCGACATGCCTCTTAAATTAATAAGGTACGTCATGAATATGGTACGCAGGTGGAATGGCAAAGAGACCCTGGGCAGTTCATGTCAAAATCTATAGGAATATGTCATCGCAAGGCTGAAGAACTGACTTTCCACGAAGAGGCTGAGCAAATAGTGAGTCAGGCTACAAAGACGACTACGAAGAATGATAAGCATTACGTCGCTGATATGCCATCGAATGTGACTCACATCCTCCCATTACTACGATGGCCTCTCTAGTGCACTCCTGTAGTCTTGATACGTGAGTGCGACATCTAGGACCGCCGAACATGTAATGTCAGGAAATAGTTAAAATATGTAGTCCACGGCCGTCAGCATCTGGTTCATATCCACAAATGAGTTTCCCTCGTTCTGGTTGGTAATATCGAGCAGGGCTTCATTAGATTGCAAGAGGTGAACCAAGGGTGGGCGTTTAACACGCACTCCGTTGACTAGATCTTTGGAGAGAGCGACGGTTGGTCTCTCAAGAACGAACGTCCCGTCGACAACCGGAACGAAGACGCTAGTCCCATAGAAAGCCGAGAGAGCAGTCCCATTCATCAGCCCGCCTATTAGATACTTGATTGTCCTTATATTTTCGTACACTTTCACTATGTTACTATATTTGGACACTAGCTAACCTTTGTACTACACTCGTTTTCCACACTTCCTCCAGTCTCATACCACATCGACTGGAGGTAAGCTATCTAACATTACCATTCAATTTACTTTGCACTGGAGTATTACGACTACCCACAAATGTGCTCCAATAATCACAGTGCCACGACTCCTTTCTCTATAACAATACAGAATTCATCACCGGCTTTTCGCACGCGTTCATGTCGCTCGCCAAGTGCTACGATGTCGACGAGAAGTTCGATCCAACCAACGCTATGCCCAATTGACCCGTGTTATCAGTTCGACACGCCGGAAATGTTGTTCGATCATATAGAGCTGGGACACGCTAGTCGTCTCGCCCACCCAAATCGACGAGTAGCTGCTCCAGCGGTGCCGGTACGTTGTTTTCTTTCACCGATCGCCGTGTTCACCTCCACTTGTATTATCTGTTCTTAGATTTTGATCGACGGTGACGAGTATGACGGCACAGCGATGTGCCCCAATTGGACAGCAAGGGGGTGTATGCAAGGCGGAACGGGTTATCTTTGTTAATAAGTAATGACGAAAATCTTGCGGGCGTCTTGCCCATCCTATTGTGTGTGCGTGTATTATCTATTGACTCCGTCGACTTGGAAGTTGCTTGTCCTTGATTCGGCGATGCGCGGTCCTTGCTCAAGCAGGAACCTCCTTCGAGACGAAACGGCGGGCCAAACCTCATTTTCCCGAATTAGGTTTCTCCATGCGCGCCACCTGCATCGCGTTGCGTATGGCCGTTCACGCATCAGTGGCCTTGCTGAGCAACCGCCACTGAGGCGCGCCATGGTTCTGGCCCTGTTTCTGGGTGCGCCACAGGCGCAGAAAGCGTAAACTTGAGGTGCGGAACACTAGCACGATATCTACACTTCCACAGAATCCAGAAGCTGAACATGGACTGTACGTACTTACTGGATGCCCCCGCCGGCTACATTACGCTATGCACGTAACGAATGGAAGCGCGGCGCTGAGCTCCAAGTCTCCGACCTCCTACATGTCAACTCGGCGGACTTAATTCCCTCGCTTTAGATATTTACTTGAAGGAAAATGGCATCGCCTGGTAGCGCTCGTCAGCCACGGTAAGAGCAACTAACTTCGAGTGTTTTTTCAGCTGAATTAAATCGTAGTGCTCAGGCTGACTCCTCAAGTTCATCCGAATCACGTATTCCGAATAACCGTTACCGAGGTAATCATTACGTGATTCTTGTGGCCTAACGGTTAACGGAGAGTCAGTTTTATTTTTCGGTTCTGTGGCTTGTATGGAACGGCAGCTATAAGATTTAAAAGCCGCACAGAGTCGAACTTGAAGTGTTTCATTGAGACGAACTCCCACATGATTCGTCGCTTCCTCTGCTGTGTATTTTCGCTGACCGCTTCGGCCTTCATCGCGACCGCTGCGGAGGCAGTGACACCGATCGTAGACCTTAATTATGCTCGATACCAAGGGTACTTTGATCCAACAACCAACGTGTCAAGTTTCTTGGGTATTCGCTATGCCGCTCCGCCTGTTGGTGAGTCTTGTGGATTGTGTTCGACGTCGTGATCCTTTTGAACCCGGGTGATTCCCCGTCCAGGGAAACTTAGGTTTCAATCACCTGAACTACCGGTTCCCATGCCTGGCGTGCAGCTCGCGACGAACAACCCTGACATGTGCTATCAAGCGCCAAATGGTAACAGCTCAACAGGGTTAGTCTCCCCGTACGGGAACAACAAACGACGAAGCACGGTGCCGAATTCCTCCGAGGATTGCTTGTACCTCAAGTGAGCAGAATAGTACGTTCATAAATAGAAATGTGAATTTGAACTTGCCGCTGCAGTGTGTTCGTTCCTGGTACTGTTCCTACAGAGCGAGGGACTATGGGTGGGCTTCCTGTCTTGGTCTGGTTTCACGGTGGAGGGTACGTGCTTCGTGCGCGCTGGTTGCTTTTTTATACCTCACCGTCGATCATAGCTACCGCTCTGGATACATAGCCGAATATAACGGCGCTGATCTCGTTGCTGATTCCTTGAACACCGTGGTGGTGGTTGTCATTCAATACCGGCTCGGAGCGTTCGGTATGTTTGATCACTCTGCCAGTGTCGTCTGGACAGCGAATTTGATCTCTTTCAACAGGTTTCCTCCCTGGGGACGAGATCAAGGCTCGTGGCACACTGAACGCTGGCCTCCGTGAGCAAATATTCGTGCAGTGAAAAATAAAAGATCTTGGAGCGCGCTGACGAATCCCAACCTCATTAGATGATCAAACGTTTGCTCTACAATGGATTCAAGACCATGTAACGTTGATCCGTATCTATCTTGTCCATTCTTACGAGCCCACGTTAGATTGGAGTGTTTGGCGGCGACAGGGATCATGTCACGATCTGGGGCCAATCTGCAGGCGGTGGCTCCGTTCTACAGCATATCGTCGCCAATGGAGGCGACACTCGACCGCCTCTTTTCAGCGGCGCGATGGTCAGTTCGCTGTATCTGCCTCCTCAATATCACTACAATGATCGGGTACCCCGGGTAGGCGCCACCTCTCCACTGTTGTTTTCCGAACTAAACCGAGATCAGATGTTGTACGACGACGTTGTTTCTAAGACCGGGTAAAAACACTATTGCATGAGCGTTTTACCATACAGTAACCCGTGGTGGATAGGTGCGGATCGAGTACAGACAGGTTCGCGTGTCTGCAGTCTGTGGATGCAATGACTCTGCAGACCGCTAACGAGGATACGGACATCCTTGCTCTATACGGCACGTCTGCTTGGGTCCCCGTCATCGACGGAACGTTTATCGTCGATCGCCCAACCGAAGTTCTTTCCAGAGGCCGGTTGAACGGAGTACGTGATGGCCTTTGGTTTTTCTTTCTTGACACAATTTTGCCATGCAGCAAGTCCTGCTTGCGGTAAACAATCAGAATGAAGCGGAGTTGCTTGTGGATAAGAACCGGACGTCCACAACCACGGCCTACATTTCGCACCTTTTCCCTGACATGACGCCGTCTGCCGTCCGAGACGCTGCACGGATGTATCAGGACTACGGAACGGTTTACGAACAGGCCGTCATGGTGCTGGGAGAAGGTGAGTCCATGTTTGGAAATAATCTGAGCAGACCGACACTCAACCTTTTCTCGTAGCCATCTTTATCTGTCCAACTTATTACCTGCTTGCCGCGTTCGCCGGTCGTTCGTGGAAGGTTCGTCTTTTTTTTTTGCAACCCTCGCGATGATAATCGACGGGGTGTTTTGAAAACGAACCCACAAAACGCGCAGGGGTTGTTTGCTATTCCGCCTGGGCACCACATGCTCGACGTGCCTTATTACTTTTCCGACTTTTACGCGTACGTTGCCGTTCCGTCTTTGTCTCTTCGACGTTGACCAATGCTCTGCCGTGGCGCCAGGGCTCCTGTGTACAACAACACAGACTTTCGGATCGCTCTTTCGCAATCGTTCATGTCGCTCGCCAAGTACCACGACGTCAACGTCAAATTTGATCCAGGCAACAGGACCCCCGATTGGGCGATGTACGCGTCCGGCCAGACAGAGATGCTGTTCAATCGGACGGCGTCGGGCGCGCCGGTCGTGACGCCGATCCAAACGGATTCGCGGCTACTCGAACGATGCAGGTTCGTTTTTTTTTTCGCTCGGTTCGTTTCCGTTCGTCGGTGTGACCGGATCTTCTGTCCAGGTATTGGTCGACGGTGACGGGCATGACGTCGCAGTGAGCGGACGACGTGCCGAGAGAGCATCGCGTCTGTTCACGGTTTACCGTACGTAGAGGAATCGCGGTGTACACACATGTATTGTTGGGCCGCTTCAGCCGTCTTCTAGTATGACGTGTTCGGTTTCGCTTCGAGGACGATGGGGGTGAATCGAGAGCCCGTTGCAACCCCCCAAGCACAAGCCAGAGACGAGCGTCGTGTGCGAGAGCAAGCAAGCATGCATTCGGTCATTCGCCCCATGGAATTCATACCGAAAAAAAAGAAAACGAACATGTATCGGGATCGCCAATCGCCCGATGTGATGGTGCGAGGACGCGTTTTACGTCGAAAACACAACGAATCCAGGCCGGAACTTCCGATCTGTGGACATGCAACATACCTAGCATGCTGCTCTTCCGTTTCATTTGATCGTAATGTCCGTCGTCCTATTGGGCGGCCGGCATCAGTAAGAGTGATGATGCTATCAAAACGCTTCGAGCGCAAGAGGAGGCCGTAGGGACAATCATTACAGTGCAGCGCTATTTGGGGAACGAGCCGAGGCGTTCGTACGGCATACGACGAGAATATAAGCCCTCGGAGGACAGGAACAAACGCATGTCTGTAACGATGCAACGGTACGAAACCAAGAGTAGACGGGCATTGCTTGACCACAGCTGAAGCGCTGACATGGCATGCATCCTGTTGCGACTAAACGAGGCGTAATCGAACCAAGCGAATCTCGCACGATGGACGGCTAGTGATTAGACGTCGCTCAGTCGCAGTAAAGACGCATGTGTTTTTACGGAAGCGGCCCGCCCAGCCGCTGACTCATGGCTGATGACGCATCTGATAGTCGTGCACTTTCCCCGCCAAACTTGAGCTGAAAACTACGTTGGCGTGCATATTGTTTTGACGTATGACATCGAAGTGGGAGGACGGTGTAGTAGCATCCGCCTTACGTGTGCAATGGCTCTGTGATCAATCCACATGTTTGGTTCAGGAAGAGTGTCCAGGAGACGGATATCGCCTGGCCCCATCCTCATGACAAACATAGACACATGTGTGGTGCAACCAATAATGCAATGTGCAACGGTCAGAAAGGATAACCGCCAGACCCCCATCCGCATGGTGCGACGGATACGACCTGGTCGTAACCGTTGGAGGAGAAACAAGTGCTGGGAAACTCGGGACTAGGGGATGAATGGTGAATCAAAGAAACGAGGAGAGGGGAGGGAGCAGGATCATTACCCAAAGAGAGGGACAAGGTCGTCACGTATCGACCATGCAAAGCTGGAGCGGGGTTGAATCAGGAGATGACTCGGAGACGGAACAGAAATGATGCATGAGGACACACCGTCGTGACAAGCAGAGAGCGACCTGGCGAAGCGAGATGAGGGGGAGAAAATGGACGGGAATGAAAAAGAAAATAAAGCGCTCTCACCTCGTAAGGCACCCAGGTACCCCGAATCTTGGGATCGCCACCTCGTACGCGACGAATGACGGGCGAGAGTTCGGGGTGTGAATCGATCATTTTGACAATGTCGGCTGGCGGACTGGATAAGGAAAGATAGACCGTTACACGGGGGCACGGACTGTTGTAATATCCGATGGCTGGGTGAGCGGTGAGGAGGAGAAAAGACAAGAGGAGGATGGGGGTACCTTTCCAGATGCCGGCCCAGTGGATGTAGCCGTCATCGATGTCCATCATGATCCATTGTGCATTGAGGGGGTACTCGTAGACGGGGCTACGGATGGGTCAGCAAGGGGGGAACAAAGGGCGGGAAAGCGCTGACATGTAACCGCGTGGATCGTTGTTGGTGAAGTACCTGCCCATCGTGACCTGGTGGTGGTGGTGGGCATAGGGACGAAAGGGGGGGTCACTGGCGCTGGCGGGGGCGGCGGAGAAGGAATCCATGGCGGATTTCAAGAATAGGAGTAGCCAGCTGCAGGGCTACATAAAGTTTGAGCATGTGTGCACCCGACTCTCACGATAATGAGGAGGGATATGGTCGTTGATCGTATATATATGTCTTATCTTATCTTATCTCATCTGACCGAGTCCGACTCCCGTGGGTATCCAACGTTACACCTCGTGGGAATAATGTTTATCCTGGCACAGCCAACCGGCTCGTAGTCGAAAGTGTATTTATACCAACACAAGTGGGGTAGATCGTTCAAACGTTAAACTTCGTGTCGCTATGAACTCAGCATACGTGCTCGCGACAGTCTCCACGGTCCTCGTCCTCTGCTACTCGCTCACCAAACGTCCCAAGAACCTCCCTCCAGGACCCAAGGGAAGTTTCTTTGTAGGCAATCTTTCAGCTCTCATGCTGGTGGGTCAAGAGAGGGCCAAAGCCTATGTGAAATGGTTCGAAGAATATGGTAAACGAAAATACTCTGGCTCTCCCACTCTTTGTTCTGACTGGTTTACCCATAGGAAGTATCATGCATCTGCAAGTCTTTGGGTCCCATATGATCGTCTTAAATTCGGCCCAAGCTGCGTCTGATCTCATGGATAAACGTGCTGCAATATATTCACATCGTCCACGGATGCCCATGTTCGTCGAACTGTAAGCAATGGTCGATTCTCGGACGACAGAGGGTAACTTGTTTCCAGTGCAGGCAACGACTGGATTCTCACCGCTACTTCGGGGGAGCCGCACAGAGAACGACGGGCTTTGGCTCTACGCTACTTCGTCTCTCAGCCCAAGGAATGGCAAAATATCCAAGTGGAAAGCTGCAGGACATTGCTAACCAACCTTTTTGCCAATCCGAGTGATTGGCCTCCCCTCCTTCGCCTGTGGGCCCTTTCCTGTTCGAAATTAGCGACCTTCCAAACTCATTCTCTCCTTCAGGAACACTGCATCCTCTATACTACAACTGTCTTATGGTTACCAGGTCACTCGCCCTGATGACACCCTTCTGGAGGTTGTCGAGGAAGCCATCAAATCTCCTCGCAATGGCCCTTATTTGGTTGATGTCTTCCCAATATGTAAGGATTTTTCGCACATAAAAACGACACCATAAAAATCATCCTTCAGTGAAATACTACCCAAGCTGGTTACCTGGTGGTGGGTTCCACAAGGATGCAGTGGAGACCAAGGTGGTATGCCAGCAAATGCGACACGTACCCTTTGACTTGGTCCTAAACGAAATGGTATCCTCTCTTTTGCTTTGTTACACGCGTAGCAACCTCACTCGACGTTTCAGGCAGCAGGAAAAGCGCGCCCATCATTCGTATCCACTCTTTTGAGCCAACTACCACCGGACGAAGACCCAAAAGAGTCACATGACGCAGGTTTGATTCGTGATACAGCTGCAACCTTGTTTGGCGCCGCCATGGATTCGGTAAGTTGATTCTTCATGTTTTGTCCGACACTAATTTGCAAAACTGATTACCCAAGACGATTTCATTTATGCATGTGTTCATGGCTAACATGGTTTTATATCCCGATGTGCAACGCCGAGCACACAGTGAGCTGGATGCGTACCTTGGCGAGGACCGACTACCCAACTTTGATGACCGGGTATCGTTGCCCTTCATTGATGCACTCATTCTTGAGATTTTCAGGTGGAACGTAGTGACTCCTCTCGGTGCGACACCCCTCGCTAGTGTTTCCGTCTCAGGTCACTCACCCACCGTAGGCTTCCCCCACATGGTTATTCAAGACGACGAATATCTCGGTTATCACATTCCACAAGGAACGACTGTGTTTGGAAACATGTGGTACGTGGTCCTTTGGCCATCCCATTCAACAGTCTGATTTCCTCAGGGCTATTTTGAGGGATCCCGTAGCGTTCCCAAATCCGGAACAGTTTGACCCTACTAGATTCCTAGATACAACGGAAGGTAGTGCCAACGCTCGAAAAGTCCTCGATTCGTCGGTGTTTGGGTGGGGTAAACGGTGCGTACCCGTTTCGTTTTTCGATGCGACCGTGACAGGCTTATTCCGCCAAAAGGGCATGTCCCGGACGCCACGTCGGATATTCGTCTCTTTTCATCATGATTTCGAACATCCTGACGTGTTTCGAAATATGCAAGCCTGTCGACGATGCGGGAAAGGAGTTTGAAACCGTGCTCGAATACGACGACAACTCCATCGTGCGGTACGAGTTGCAGCCGTCACATCGCATAAAGGGCGCGTGTAGTTCTAACCCTTTTTTGATCAGACGGGCGCTCGCACCCTCGTGCAGGTTAAAGGCACGCCGATCGGAAAAGATCTTGAGCGTGTGATTTTTTGTCGGTATGATAATATGGGGCATTTTCGGCCGGTCAATGAGCAGCGAATGTCTGAGGCGATAACAATAGCGTGCCTTGAATTTCTGTTGCAAGTCGATAGGGACGTCGAGTGCTCGGCCAATACTACGAGCTGTCGCCTGTCGCTTATTCCTCTCTCCGACCATCGTGTGTCTTTTTTCGTTTGGAGTGCGTTGGCGGGGTCGAAACGGAGTCGAAACACGAATTCCGTTCTACCAGCGACGATGTTCTGGAAACTTCCGGTTGACCGTCAGGTGGCCACTCTATCGAAGTCGATGGGTTGCCAGGCTGCACAAAAAGCTTCTCTCTGCCGTTGACGGAATCATGCCGCGCGTCAGTGCGATACCACGATACGACTTTCCCGGCGGAGATGTTGGGTTGCTCATAGGGAAGAACGATTATCTCTGATTTGGTAGACTGAGTCAGACCAGACCAAAAAAAAAAAAGTACCGCGCGCTTCCATTGGATGATCGAAATTCAAAACGGGGTAGGAACGAAGCGAAGGTGGCGCCGTCGCACATGATGCATTGATGCATGGCCCACTGGTCACGCGATGCGTGGTCGATAGTCTTGTCCGCTCCTCGCCCATCACGATCTGGCCAGCCAACCGGTATCACGTTCATGCGCCACTCATACGCAAGTCCTGATGGCTCGTTTGGTTTCTAACGGTGTTCTACGTCACTCATCATTTCGTTTCTGTAAGCTCGCTTGCGGAAAGATTTGTGCGCACGATAAGAGCAGAATATAAGCGCTAGCCTATCGCGTAAATCAGACAAACATTGCGGCAGCACGGCTTCTGCTAGCGACTCCGGGGATAATAAGCTGCTGCAATGCAGACATCGCGAGGATGAGGGCAAGGGGTGATGATTATTGAATCGTGGCTGTGCTAGGAAATGACGAGGCTGTGTTCAAACCTGCTGTGTGGTGTGCGTGCATCATTTCAGCCAGCGGTTTCACCAACACCATCGTGCCACCTCTAGGATTCTGTACTTGCCCATTCCTGCCATGTCATCTGGTACCACTAGCTGGTTGAATCCGTCGCGGTGGATCAACGTAGGTGAACAATCCCAAGCCCTTTGTGCACCGGGAACGTTTCAAGACAACTCGTTGAGTTCGGTACGCATCTCCAGACGCCCTTTCTAGCCCCCAAACGTTGATGGCATGTTACGATGGAGTAGCTTCTCGTGCTCCTCGTGTAGGCTCCCCCCCGTCGTTTCCCGCATAACGTTCTACCGTCTGACTTCATTCTTGCAACGCAGCGTGCTCGCAAACTCTGGCTCCAAGAATTTACTGCCGGTCGTGCTGGCGCTTTTCATGTACACGATCAGTCTCCGTCTGGCCGTCGGCCCATGCTACGTCCAGGTATGTCCGCGCTTTTCTTCTTCGGTAAATAACGCACGCCTGCGACTCGTTCGCGGGTCCGTTCTGACGTCCGCTTCGAGAGTCACCCCACCGTGGCGGGATGTCTGCACGCGGCGCCCTACCTCGGCATCGCCTGTGCGGCCGGCTACGGACTTGTCGTCGCCCACGACAGTCAGCATCCCACGATCGCCGCGCTCGTCTCGTTGCTGGGCACCCTTCAGTGCGTCCGCATCCTGGCTCTGGTGCGTGCGGGGCGTGCCAAGGAAG
>JBBPMP010000815.1:0-12570 GCA_038090395.1 Boletales sp. KT-2023a
ACATATTCACCAATCGAACCCGTTCTCATTTTGATGACGCATACATGCGATATCCAGCAGAAGTTAGCAACCTCTGTGTGAAACACAATCGAGTTGATGTCAATGGGTATCTGTGGAGTCCTCATGATGAGGTCGGTTCGCTGCAGGCCTGATATTCGTCAGGTACTATCGCTCTGACACGTTTCCGAACCTGGCGGCACTCGGTGTTGCTTTTTGCGGTGACGCAGACCACCATTCGTCCCCCCGTAGTACGTTTGCACTTGACATGTGCATTGGACTTGCTGCAAAGACGAAACTCCTAAATTTCCAGTGTGACAGACGTCCATGATACATGATAGACATCCGACGGTCTTGGTAGCAACCGTCGCCTTTGCGCGGTACGATTTTGGACGCTGTGCAGCTACCCTGTTGAGCAATCCCTAGGGCCTATTCGCACGCAACTCTGCGCTCTGCTTCACCAGCTCTTTTTTTTTCCTTCTCTTTTCGTGGCTCACAGGCGTCGACTATAAAATCGCGCTCGCTGCGTACCGACCCTTCCTCGACTCAACATTTACGCTAGCCTCTCTCTCTCTTCTCGGGGGTCATCATCGTGGCCACTTTTTTTTGAGCATGCAAAAAGACAAGGAAGACGCGTGTGTGCTAACGGATCGGGGGGGCAGCGATGCTCTTGCACACGGCGTCATCGCTCAACATCCCGATGTTCTCCGGTCGCAGTCTCACGTTGCTCGGGACCAGGGATACACACACACCTTCAAGGTGTGTTCCAGTTACAATGGGCATTGATAGATGTAAAACAACGTGATAGCGAGACCAAGCAGCCACGACAGACTCCCATCACCATGAACACCAAGAAGATAAGGAGCATCAGCCCCATGATGACAAAGAGAAAGGGAAGAAGCACGACAAGGCGAAACCCCGGAGAACAACAAGGCGGGAAACAATGCTCTTGGACACGGTGTCACCGTGCGACACCCCGACGTCTTCTAGTTGCAGTCTCACGTCGACTCGAGACGACGCGCATCTCCCTCCACAGTACGTTCTGCTGGCCACAGTGGATGGCGACGCATGTCAATCGAGTATAGGGACGAGCACGACGTACACGGCAAGAATTCGGAGCACCACGAGCATCACGGCCCGTGATACTCGCGGTACCCTGAATTCTAGCGCAACGGGCAGCAAGATAACCATGAGGCCGGGCCAAATCATGTCGCAGAGCACGACCAGATGCACAAGGACGAGGTGGGTGATCAATTCACGCCGTTCACCGTATCGTCGTCGCTCGACATGACAGAAACATGTTCGCAGCAAGGGCCGACGACGGACGTTTCGAGTTGACTCTGATGGGCAGTAAGGGTTGAGGGAACGCACGAGGATCGAGTGCGCCAGACGAATCGAACGCTGACTCTCGGTGATACGTCATCTATGAATTCGAACTTTGACGCCATTTGTAGGACGATCGTACGTGCTCGCGCGACTTCGTTGCTTTGTTCGCTGCGTTGGACACCTTTAGAGTCCTCCCAAGAGGCCACCTGCGTGGTCGGCCTTGAATTGTATGGCTCTGGAGTTGGATGCAGATGTGTGGATGCCCCCTTTCCTATTAAATGGATCAGCCAAGAGAGTTTACCAGAGGGCAGTACGACAGGAAGAATCGAGTGGCGTCGTTTCGTTGGCGTGTATGCCAGAGACCCCGGGGGTGCGGGGGGCATCATCATGGCACCCTACGTCTACATCCTTCCTAGGATGCGCGAACTTGAAGCCATCGAATTGACATCCACCCACACTTGCGGATGCTTCGCGGGTAATTTGAGCGGTCGGAACATCGTACACGTCGGCTTTTCGATGGATTGGGTGACGTATGCCATACAAGGGCCAACACTACGTTGGAGATCCGTAGCAAATGATCTGGATGCCGGTCTGCCGGCGTAAAATAGATCATTCAGGTGCGTCAAGCGATCCCTATGATACGGGGGGCTATTTTTTCAAAGCCCCTGGAGAGCCGGTTGTCACCATCGAACGCACACTCAAATCGTTGCAACCCTGGAGGTGAGCCTGAGGAGGAAGGAGAGCAGAGAGATTGCCCTACCTGTTCCGACCCAGGCCGGAGATGAACTCCCCACAGCCGTGTTGAACGAGTAACCGTGGTCAGTCGCAGCGCCTCGGGCTGCGCCCTATCTTTTGCCCTCCATGGGCCTGCACTCGAAAAGCCCATTGTATGCGCAGTGTCAACTGGCAGCACGTGGCCGCCGCTGCCTCAGTTCCAAGTAGGAGATGAGATGGCCGGCCAACGCCCACAGCCATGTTTGTGGGACATGAAATGAGTCAAATGGCCTGGCTTTGACGTGGCCAAGTCACACAGAGCCTCTGGCTGCGGCCCGCCTTTGAAAATCACGCTCTATATGTCAGTTGGTAGGTCTAGGTCCTCGCGCTCAGAAATCCAGTTTCACCGTGGCAGTCGACTCCGCTCGTCCGGGACGGAAGGAACCTACCATGGTACCATGCATCCTTGCGATCGAAATACCGAACACATCGGACGGATGGACGAATGGTCCTGGACAAGAAGACTAATCCCGTGTGACAAAGTGATCCGACCGACCTGACGACCGAGATCCCCAGATACATTATCTTGCGTTGGGCGGTGTTGATGAGTGGTGCCGATTCCAAAATGAAAATGGGATGGATGTCCGAGTCTATTTTCAAAGCTAGGTGCATATATAGAAGAAAAAAAAAAGATGTCAACGACACTGGTACGGTGGAAATGAAGGACAGGTATGGACACATACGGAGCGTCGTGAATTGCGATAACGCCATGAGGCAGATGGAGGTGCACAGTTTTGCGATGGGCGATGGTGCGTCCCATGATGGAGTGCGATGAATCGTCCGTAGAAGCGCACTTTGCGTGCGAGGGGCGCACGGCGCACCTCGTTCACGTACCCCCATCCTCTCGTCCCTGTGCACCGCCGCGCGCGAGCAGCGACGTGGGTGGAAGAGCACCTCCGAGCAATCCGGATGCACAGCCCCCAACGCAGTCGAGAACCAAGACTTGCCTTTTTCCGATCAGCGTCCATCAAACGAGTTCGGATCAGCCATTCGGCACCGCCCTGCCGAAAGCGAACCCCTGATCCGAACGCACCCATGTATCGACACGTACGTACGGGATGGGACTCGTCTTCGCGCGTGAGCGACGCACTGCGTCCGACAGCCACGGAGTCTGGGATCACACCTGCGCTCGGATCGTGGCGCGTGGGGATGACTTGTCGCTTGACGTTCATCGCCACCGTCCAACGACATGCTGTGCACGCTTGTCGGGGGACTGCCGGCGGGACTCGTCTCTGAGGTCGTATGGGGGTTCGGGGACCGCACCGCGCGACGTCGACGTGATGCATCATCACCCACCTGGTCGCACACGACGCTCGGACGGTCGCGTGGCCACACGTGCGCTCGTAACTCCGTTCTCAAGTGCTGCTCCCCGGCGAGGGTGGTAAAAAACCATATCGTCGGAGGGAAAAAAAAAGCGACATGACTGATGCGGTCAACAACGGTTGACACCCACGGTCGCGTTGCGTCCCATCATGACGGACCGGGTGACGGCCAGCAACGCACCCCCGCGGCACTCGTACTCGTATGTACTGGGTCGTCGGTGCCGGTCTCCCTCCGTGGTGACCGTCGTCTCTCGCCCGTCACTTCCACGCTCTCATGCTCATATCCACGATACGGCGCCCCTCAGGACAGGCGTGCGGCGACACCTCGGAGCGCGCGTCACGTCGGGATGACGATGACGTTCGCCGTTGGCGATGCCGCACCAGATCCGAAACCCAGACCCCTTTGATAGGCTGTGCACGTGGGGTAAACGCCGACTCGCATCGACCCGAGCGAGCCCATGACGGGCCTAGGGCGGCGCATGCATCCGTATGTACACGTATATCCACCGCCCGGTCATATCTTGGAACGTCATGTATCGAGACGCTAGCGTGCTGCGAGTCTGGTCGGCAATGCGTGCGTGCGTGCGTACTGGACGGGGTTCTGACAAACGACCGTGGCAGACGTGCCGGCATCCTACGTAGGAGTAGTCAGCATCAGGGCCCATCAGACGGAGAGCTGACCACAGTTGTAATATGTTGATAGGCACCATCTCACCTAGCAAACAGTACTACGCTAGCATATACATAGGTACGCGTATGCCGCGTATGCGTACGTAGCTACACATGTAGGCGCTTGAGCAACGAATCCCCTCACGCGATGATCCGTCGACAAGGAAACGACAAGCAGCTCAAGCAAGACATATGATTGCACGTCAGGCCATCAGGGGCACGGTGGCCACGGATGGCTCGGGATAACGTTTCTGTCCCAATACGAGCTACGCACTGTGCGGGTTTCATGTATCAAAATGAACCTGTCAGATCCGAGAGCGAGAGAGATCCAGTGCGGGTGGGGTAATTGAACCGATGCATCTGCATAGACATCGACCGTGCCGCCAGCGATCAACGGGCACTCTACCGGTCTTCATACAAGTAGCCAGTACTTTTGCCCAGCCATCCGCAACGCACGAGTCTCGTATGCGCTCGGAGGCCGCGCTCGCAAAGGGGAGGTGGGGGCTCCTCTTTGCGTCGCGCAGTCACTCTGGTTCTGGAACCTCTGACAGGCGCTGGCATCAGGGATCGACGTCAAGCTGGGTTATAATTAACTGAATTATAGGCACCAATTGGATCGCGACGCATACGAGTGCATTATGTGGCGTGGTACGCTGGGCATCCAGATGAAGATGAAATCAAGACGCCGGAGAGAAAAAGGTCGGATTTAGCCTCTAGGGGCATAGTACCGCGCGCGGAGCAACAATAAAGTGGCAACGAGGTACCTGATGGCAGGCGCGGCGCACACCCGCTTCCGTCCAAAACGGGAGAGGGGGGGGAGGACCCTGTGGATGCAAACCCGTTTCGAACCTGGCTGGAAACTGAACACATGAACCTGAATGCGGTGCCGACCGTTTTAAAAAAGGATCATCCATGGCGTGACACATCGCCTTTGGACCTGGCAACTCAAGGATCCCGTTGGGTGGTCAGCTGAGTGGGCTCGATCGAGCGAAATGAAAGCAGTGTTTCCTCGAAGAAGAAGAAAAAAAGAACACGCGCGTGTGGTGCGACGCAGCACGCACAGGGAGTGCAAGTGGAAGCCAAAAAAAATGAAGCAAATCTGGGTTGCGTCATGGACGGAACGACATCCATGACGGACCCTCCATACGCATGTCGCCGTCTCATCTCATCAGAAGAACAGTAAAAAATAAAATAAAAAATGAAACAAAAGGTGCTGTCGCCTCTCTGGCTCGGGTATTAAGGATATCCACGGACGTCACGTTCGGCCATCTGTCTCTGAAAAAAGCAAGTCTATTTGCAACACATACATGAAACAGCTCGAGTTCAGACGACCTGCCACCCCTCTGCTCATCCGCTCAGGCAGACGCTTTTGGGGCCTTGTCGGTCTCAGGGTTAAGGAGTACCTAAGAGAAGATGACGCTGGGTCGGGAGTGGACGGGGAAAAAAAAGAAAGGAGACTCACTTGTGTCCCGCCCACGCCATTCTCCCACTTTTGGTATCTGAGCGCAGTGAAGCCGCGTTTCTCTGCAGCGAGCCGTTCCGTGTCCTTGAGCGACTCCCGAACGGCCCGTGCGGTAATTTGGGCGTACTTGTTGTACCTATTCATACGTCATGAGTCATCCCACCCACCGAGCTGTGGGCCGCAGCACATACGTGAAGACGCCTCGCCAGCTGGTGCTCATGGTCGTTGTACGTGCGTGTGGGTGTGTGTTGAATGGAGAAGCAACGAACCAACACACGCCGTTCGCGTCGTCTTCCGGAATTATCCGAGATAGACCCTCTCTGGAGGGGTCGACTTTTGCCGGTCAGCCCCAGGGCTCAGTTCAGGTTGCTTGCATCCATGGCGGGTGTGACATGGCATTATGCCCTCAAGTTTATCATCACCGGTCAGTCGTGGGTCTTCCTGGTCGTGTGACACTGTCCATAATATCCACCCACTTTCAACACAGGCGATGCTGCGGTAGGCAAGTCGTCCCTGCTCGTCCGTCTCACAGACCAGCGCTTCATGACCAATCCGGACCCCACCGTACGTGAAGGCACATGCTCCCAACAACCCTGGCCCTGCTGCAGCCTGACAAAATCACGCTCCGCAGCTCGGCGTCGAATTCGGATCGAAACTCATAGAGATTCCCGAACTAGGGAAGATCGTCAAACTCCAATGTCAGTCTCGTCACCGTCTTCGTCGTCCGGATGAGTGCATGTGAAACCTTGTTACCCCATCTCGGGAAATAAACTAAACACGATAAAATAAACGCTGACTTTTAGCCTCTTTTTCTTTCTTTCTTTTTTTATTATCCGATAGGTTGGGATACGGCCGGAACCGAATCGTTCCGTTCGATCACCCGCTCGTATTACCGTGGTGCTGCAGGATGCCTCTTGGTCTATGACGTGACCTCTCGTCAGAGTACGTCCATGCCCGGTGTACTTGTCAACGCTTCCCCTTTTGACCGTTCCTGTTTTATTTTATTTTTTCCGCCCCTTTCCCGTGTGCGCGATTCGCCACCACCACTCCCCCTTTATCGCCACCCACCACCCACTCGTACATCCCATTCCACCCACCTCGGGGCTTCTTCTTCTTCTTCTTCTGCTTCTTCTTCTTACCACACACAGCTTTCGCCAACGTGCGTACCTGGCTCGCAGACGTCCGCGAACACGCCGACCCGCAGCTCACCTGCATCCTCGTCGGGAACAAGACCGACCTCTGTGACGGTCCGAACCCGTCGCGCGCACGCCAGGTCCCCACCGACGCCGCCGCCGCCTTCGCCCGCGAACACGGCCTGCTCTTCGTCGAAGCGAGCGCCAAGTCCGGGCGGAACGTCGATCGGGCGTTCGAAGAAGCCTCCCGGGACATTCTCGACAAGATCCAGCGCGGGGCGTTTGACGACGATCGGGTGCGTGTTCTCCAATCTACGTCCACGGTCGTTCCGCGCGCGTTTGTTTCCATCCGTCGTCCCCCTTCCTGCCCTCTCCCACGTCTCTTCCCCCCCCCTCCCTCTCTTTCCCTCTCTCTCCCATTCCGGACCGAAAGATCGCGAGATGAAATGACTCATCCTCTCCACATTGCAGTCACCTGGCGTGAAGCTGTCCAAGCCTGCACATGGAAGCGTGGCGCTCGATCAAGGGCACAAGGCGGTGTGCTGCTCATGACACGTCCGAGAACGCAAATGTCCGGTTGGCGCGATGGTGCCATGGCGGAAATTGGGAGGAGGGGGAGGAGCAAACGGCTGTAATTGGATGTATCCGATAAAGGAGAGCATGTATGAATGACGACATGGCAGCATGTACGACGAGCGCATCCGCACCATCCCTTTTTTTCTCTGCTACGGTCGCGGGGATTAGAACACTGTATATATTTATATATAGCAATAGGATATTAGGATATAGATAATAGCCGAGCGTCATCTAAGATATGGAGATGGAGGAGGATGATGAGATGTGTGGGTGGAGAACTGTTTGATGCTGTACTGTATGTATATATAGATTTTGCACCTAAAGAAAGGAAGTATGCGCAAGTCGGAGATGGGTAATCATACAGGCGTGATGTGCGACTCGGTTTGGGGTATCATGTCCATAGGTAATAAACATTGTTTTGTGCGATCGAGGTGAAGGCGTGCGGCAGGACCAACCAGGCGACGTCATTTCATCAACGTGAGGCCCAAGAAGGAAGAAGAAAGGGGGGGCGGGATGGGATGGGATGGGATGAGGGGGGGGACGAGGATGTGAAGAGAAGAGCAAAGACAAGAAACGAAACATCGACACTTCAAGCCCTCCTCCACGCCTCCTCCTCTCGCGCTCAAACAGGGACGAGAGAGACAAGAAGATAAAGAAAAGAAAGAGCGAAAGCCAAAAAAAAAAAAAGGTAAAAAAAAGCGCCAACGTGGCCCCTTACACCCGCCTCAACGAATCCGCATACTCCTGCAGCTGCTGCACGAACCCAAAGTTGGGCTCCGCGGCGCGCCGTCTCGACTTGACGTGCTGGATCGCCTGTCCAGGCGACCACGCGAATTCGGCGATCAGATACGCGGCGACGACGGAGGTGGACCTGCTCACGCCCTCCATGCAGTGCACGAGCACGCGCGCGTTCGGGTCGGCCAGCGCCGCGCGCAGGAAAGCGGTCGTGTGCGGGAGGTGCGCGGCGAGCTCGCTGAACGGGAGGTCTTCGAGGGGGTATTGGGCGCGGTGGAGCGGGAGGGCGTGCGGGAGGGCGACGTAGCCACGCATGGCGGAGAGGACGTGGGTGATGCCAAGGCTGGCGAGGGCGGCTGGGTTCTCGGCGAAGGCGAGGTCGGAGACGTAGAGGCGGGGAAGAATCTCAGAGGCGCTCGGGGGACGAAGCGGGTATGGCGTCTGTGAGATGGGGGAGGGGGCCCATTGGGAGGGCTGTGCAGAGGACGTGGACGTGGTGGCAACGGGCATTGGAGGAGCGTGACTGGTGGAGAGAGACAGACGAGTTCTCTAATGGCCGTTTTATAGGAAAAAAAAAAGGAAGAAAAAAAAATCAGACGAGGGGAAATCTGAGATGTTTACACTCACCATTTTTCTATTTGTTTTGTGTGCTGGAGATAAGCGCGCGGGTGGACTGATGTCGATTGCACTTCTACTGTGACAGGCTGGTAGGACCAAGAGACATCGAACTTCTCTTTTATGAATCCCAAACGGAAATTTTAGAAAAATAATAAAAACAATATTAAACCTGAGCTTGGGCCGGATCCACCACTCGAGGTCGAGGTGAGGCGAGGCGTCTCTGATTAAGCGATGGTAATGCGAGAGAACCGGCCAGGAGGCGCTGTAAAATGAGCCTCGATCCTGTCGGTGATGGGCTATTGCTAATTGCTGGCGGGATCGCAAAATAACCGGGTAGCCCGACCTGGCCGTGCTTTGCGAAGGGTGGGCGATGCGAACGCCTGGGTACGTTTACGAACTTTACCCGTAAAGACACAGCCTTGGCTCGCTTCGTCCTCAAGGCACCTGTGCCTCCTCAAGGCGGTGCAGCTTCGGCCGTTGCTCGTTCCATCTGTGGGACCGCGATAATTTTACCTGTCGGCAGTGCTCCGAAGACTACTAATCGTGTGCTATGTAAACGAAGAACTCGAACCAAACACATATTATAGCCTAGCTCATCATCATACAACACTAGGCCTTTTCCGTCGCTCATCAGAAACTTTATGCAATCAGAATGTAGAGAAAAAGAAAAAGGGAAGACATGGCAAATCCGTGCGAATTAAAAGCCAAAGCCGGCTCGCCAGGTGCGTCTAAATGAGATCACTGGTGTACATTGTCATCAGCGGACGGACAGATCAACAAGATAGCCGAATGATACATACGCGACATTCAAAGGCATCTCGTCAATCTGGGTGTTGTAGAATTCTGCTCGTCATGATGCACACGTCAGCCCCGTTGTGATGCCAATGCATCCGTCCGACTCACGCTCGATATCCCTCAACATTCTAACATCGTCCGTCGTCACGAAATTGATCGCAACTCCTTTACGTCCAAACCGTCCGCCACGACCGATACGATGGATGTAGTTCTCCCGGTTCGTCGGTAGGTCGTAGTTGATCACCAGCGACACTTGCTGAACGTCGATTCCACGCGCCAACAAGTCCGTCGTGATCAACACACGAGATGACCCGGACCGGAATTCTTTCATCAGCACCTCTCGTTGTTTCTGCTCCATATCTCCATGCTATAGATCAACAACACATCAGCCAAAATATAAGATGCGACACCGCCCTCGTTGCGATTACACACCATCGCAGACACCGTGAACTCCCGTGAGTGCATCTTTTCCGTCAACCAGTCCACCTTCCGCCTCGTGTTACAGAAAATGACAGCCTGGGTAATCGTCACCGTTTCGTAAAGATCGCAGAGCGTGTCCAGTTTCCACTCTTCCTTTTCCACCGCAATATAGAATTGCTTGATACCTTCTAACGTTAATTCATCCCTCTTCACGAGAATGCGCACCGGGTCCCGCATGAATTTCTTCGTCACCTCCAACACGTCCGCCGGCATCGTGGCTGACAGCAAAACGACCTGCGTGTCCTGAGGCAAGAGCTGGAACAGCTCGTAGATCTGGTCCTTGAACCCGCGGGACAACATTTCGTCCGCCTCGTCCAGACAGAATATCTTAATGTTGTCCGTCCGGAGCGCCCTCCGGTTGATCATGTCATACACACGGCCGGGCGTGCCGACGACGACCTGCACGCCTTCTTGCAGCTTAGCCATGTCCTCGCGCACGTTCGTGCCGCCGACGCAGGCGTGGCACTCGATACTCATGTAATCGCCCAGGGCGATCACGACCTTTTGGATTTGCTGCGCGAGCTCGCGAGTAGGAGCGAGGATGAGCGCCTGGCAGCCCTTGATCGACAAATCAAGCTGTTGAAGGATGGATATGGAGAACGTGGCGGTCTTGCCAGTGCCAGACTGGGCTTGGGCGATGACATCGTGTCCCTTAATCACGGGTACGATGGCGCGTTGCTGGATGGCCGACGGACGTTCGAAACTTGCGACGAGCGCGGGCGGGCTCAGCAACCCGCATTGTGCTAAAAAAGAAAAGAAAAGAATAGCTCACCCGTAGGCGTAGATACCACGGAGAAGTTCCGGCTTCAGATCCATGTTATCGAAGCTGACCGGGCACCACGATCAGAAAGGGGGCAGGTCGAGATCAAAGAGACGCGAGCACGTACTTGTCGACGACCTGGTCCCAGTTGGACTCGATCTCGCTTTCGGGGACATCTTGAAGCTGTTCTTCTCTAGATGAGCGGTGAGCGAGAGACGTCCCCCCCATGTACGATGTATCGCATCGCAGACGTACGCGGACATGATGGTTGTGTGCAATTCCTACTCCAAGTGCCGGACGTGTCGTTGCAAGCTCGTCGACGTGCGCTCGGAAGGCTGTCGAGAAAGATGGCGGTCGATGTTGTCGACGTCGATGATCCCGTTCAAATTTTTTTTTCTCTTCCAACCCTACCCCCCACACCCGCCTCGGAAGTTTCCGTGGCTTTTTTCGGACTCAGCGCGCCGATACTCGGCACCGCGCAGGCAATTACGCATGTGGGGGTCTTCTTCCAAAAAGACCATCATCCCCCTGTTCGTTCTTGCACCTCCCAAACCCCTCCCCCTCGGATGGGCCGCTCTGTGCCAATCAAAAAAGCATTATCTATGCCAAGATCCTGGACCGGCCTTTGATGTGCCAATTACTGCGACCGCAGTCCGGCCACAACCCCTAAACTTCTTTTCCGATGGCGATGTGCATCGCTACATACCCCCGCATCTGCGGTACCGGGAATCTCCCAATAGCGAACAAGACGCAGCTTATCATCTCGTTTGTGGCGTACACCTTGGGGCATCGCATGACGCAGCACCTGACGGCCTTGACGCGATACGTGATTAGGAGACGTTGGAAGGGAACGCACGATTGCAAATTTGATGCAAGATTAATGCTTGCGCCTTGTAGGGAATCATTGCAAAGCGGCGATGCGCTAGCATCGCACAACCGCAGTTGCAAATGGACGCGCAGCTGTCTCGACTTGCACCATTACCATTGCCACACGAGTTATCCTCCATCGAATCCTGTCGATTGATTTTCATAGTGATATTTAGTTTCGAGGGTCTGGGATGACTCCCAATGGTAGGGTAGTATGACCATTGATTTTAGGAATGTTCTGGGTGACATTACACAATGGTTATACATCCCGACATTGTCAACGAGCTTGCGGATGATCCCGGGTGAGTGTATCTGTAAGGGCAGACGGTTAAGGCATACGGACTAACTCGATCTCATTCCGATCACATTCCAATCACTGACTATATATATGTTCTCATCTGGCATACTACTAGGTCTGCCCACGCATATAAGAACGAACCCTCGTACGAGTAGAATCATCATCGCTTTCACGAGTTCCCCCTCCGTGCTGTTAAGTGTTCCCGCCAAGTGGCGGGCTTCCAGTATCACATAATAACACCTGGTATATGCGTTGAGAAAAGGGGCACATAAACTACAGCAGCCATGGATTTATGCCACAAGGGTTGTAAAGAAGAGGCAAGTCTGAAATGACATTATGATATGAACCACAAGAATGTCCCCCAGTATCTACAGATCCCTACCTTTCCAATCGTCAGTCATGGAACAAAAGAAAAAACGCCGGGGCTCACTGGTCGAAATCTTGTTTGCAGAGCACACGTCCATTAAGAAGTTTACCCATGTGCGTTAACGTGAAGGCGATGCCTTTTCTACGAAGATTCATCAACGCTCTAAGGGGAGGAAGTGGCGTTCTTGCGAACGTATGCGCTATCTCGATCCGTGAATGCTTGAATCGATTCCGATTCTTCGGTAAAATAAACCCATCGGGCTCTGTCACGATGCCCTCTTCATCTTGCAGGTCGTCTGCATACACGCCTAGAAAACGACACAACCGAATATACGATTCATAGTCTTTCAGGTAGAGCTGCCCAGCAAACACGCTTAGCTGGTCCATCAGAT
>JBBPMP010000816.1:0-10078 GCA_038090395.1 Boletales sp. KT-2023a
CAGCGACTGGCGTGGAAGAAGGTTCAGTCGGAGATTCGGATATTAAACATTAGCCGAGGAGCCGACTTTTGAGTCGCTCTTTTGCCAACCATCTTTCGACCTGAATTTTAACTTTGACACCCGCTATAGTCATTCTCGGGTCGCTATGTAATTTCTAGATCTATGAAATGAAATTGAGAGATATAAAATCAGGAAAAATATCTAAAAATAAGGAAAAATTAGGGTATGTAGTCCTCTATGGGGGCATGCTATCGGGCGCGGTCGCAACCGATCCGGACCAGTTTTCATCCGGTTTTCATTTTTTTTCAAAAATCCAGAAGACTGGACTTTTTTTTCTCAATTAGGAAAGACCGGACCATTGGTCCGGTTGCAACCGCTGTCAGTCCGGTCCGGTCTGCGGTCTTTTGAGCAGTCCTTAACCGGACTTTAACACACTACTCATTCCTCTGGCTACCATACTGCAGAACAGTCTGCCAACTATTCATCGGAACCCTTCACCCAGGCTATGGCAGATGAAATGGACCATGCAGAGGTATGATGGAATGGACAATGTGATCGTCCTCTTCCCCCATCTCATCCTCTTTATTTCAAAACGTGTTACCACTGTCACCGCTTGAATCATATTTGCCCCCACTGCCCTTACTATGCCTGCCCTTTCTGTGGTCATCATGCACCAGGTCACTCACAACATAGCTGCCCTCATTGTCCCCGTCCCCCTCCTTTGGTTGCTCCTTTGTCCTCTCCCATCTCCTCCCACTCCTCTGGTCGTTGTGCTCCTTGTCCTCATTGTCCCCTCCTTTCCAGGATATCATCCACTCCTGCTGAAGCTGGATCATCCACCCAAATCCCTCCTTGGTGCCGTCCATGTTGTCATCATTACCAATCCCCTCCTCATCCCTCTTCTCCCTCTGAAACTATCCATCTTGCTTTCGCACCCCACTATACATATCTATGAGGATGATAATGAAGGTGTCAATGATTCCACCTATGCCAACATGACCAGTTCCCCAGGTGGTGATCACTGCATGGATCTCTAGGTGTTTTCTCTTTTCTCAATCATTTGTTTTCACCTTTTGTTTTCTTGTAGTAACTTCAAATGTACTATGGGGGTAATGTTACGATTCCCTCTTTTTCCTTCATTCTTCCCTTGACATACTTAGACCGGCATTACCCAGTACCCCTTTTACTTTCTATAGAGTGTTCTAGAACGTACAACACGTTCGTCACACACTGTTCTTATCTCTACCTCATGTTTCTCATTTCCGTCGCCTCATGTTTATTCTTATCTCCACCATGAGGCGATCCTTATCATTTCTCTCTCTGACCTAACTTTATCCTGAGTACTACTTAAGCCTTAGTTGTACATCGATATACCTTAGCTTAGTTCTGCTCAATCAACCTTGTCCTCCTCGCAATCCCCTTGATTCCTCGTCAACTACCTTATTGGACAACTTCTTTGATCTCTCCATCGACTCTCTATGTCAACTGAACCTTTGACCCTCCACCAATTGTCTTATCAGTTGAATCCCTTGTCGTCTGGCAAGTTCTACCAGCCTCCTTTGAAACTTTGACTCTCGTCTTTAGTTCTCTTTGAGCCTACGCTTGTTCCTATCCAGACCAAGCATAACAATGATCATGGAAGTGTTTCATATCAGCTTTGGCATGTTCCAATGCCAAGTGAGCAGTGGCTCAATGAGTCTTCATTGTCTTGATGAAATCCTCAGCATGTGGGTTATGCAACTCTTGCTGTTTGTCATGCTCAATATGGGGATTCCATCCATAGTTAAGAAGGAATGGAGTTTGATTGGTACTCACATGCATTGTTTGATTGTGAGCAAATTTGGCTAAGGCAAGCCACTCACTCCAGTCTGTTTGGCAGTGATTAGTGTATATTTGGAGATACTATTCAACCTCTTTGTTATAGCATTCAGTAAAACTGTTCATCTATGGGTGGTATGTGGTGGATGGATTTCCCTCAATGTGAAGGCGCTTGTACACATCCTCCATTAATGATGAAATGAACTGAGGTCCTTGATCTGAAACAACTTTTTGAGGGGTCCCATGAAGCTTGAACATGTGGTTGCAGAAGATTCATGCAACACCTGATGCAGTGATTTTGGTTGTAACAGGAAAGAGATGAATCATCTTGGAGAATGCGTCAACAATCATCAGGATGGCATTTTTGCCACAAGATTCCAGGAGTGGACCAATGAGATTGACACCAATAATCTCCCATGGTGCATTGGGAGTCTCCTGTGGATACAAAGCAGTTTTTGATGGTTCAGCATGAGATTTTGTCTTTTGACATCTATTGCACCCTTTCACATACCAAGCAACATCCTTTTTGATGGTGGGCCAATAGTACTTTTCTGTGATGAGATTTTTGGTCCATACAATGCCAGGGTGGCCTGCAAGAGGATGGTTGTGATGTGTCATGATGATCCACTCTTGTAGTTGGTCATCTTTTGGAATATATATGCAATTTTGCCAATGGATCTGCCCATTAACTTTTGTCCAATCGGAACCCTCACATCTCAGTCCTTCTTCAACCAATCCTTCCATCTTGTATTGAAGTTTGCCAATTTCTTCATCAATGGTTGGAGTTTTTGAACTGTGTACTATTTCTTGATTGATGGTGTGATTTGCAGGGAAAGAGGAGTTGAGGAAAAGTGAATCAGTAGGAGGATAATCTGCTTATTGTCACGTTCCCCCAATGTGAAATCAGGCCACTGGGACAGTGGATCAGCAGGGTTAGTCTTTCCAGGGCAATGAGAAATGAAGAAATGATATTCTTGCAAAGTCTGGTGCCAATGCGCTTGGCAGTGAGAGAGATCTTGGGGTTGTCAGAAGACCTCCAGATTTTTGTGATCAGTCAAAATCTGAAAAGAGCTATGGGCATTAAGGAGATAGTGACACCATTCATGTAAGGCAAACATGATAGCCGCCAGCTTGAGGTCAGCTGCATGATATGTAATTGTGTTCAGCTGTCATGTCCCATGCCCTTCCACCTTCATCCACCCTTATCTGCACCCTTCGTCTGACTCCACACTATCTTGTCTGAAGTCCACCTGTCTTGATCTGCCTTTGTGCAACAAGTCCAGACATCTCCAGACATCCAGTTCCCTTAAGGTCCCATTACTTCCTTTTGTTTCTTTTTTTTGTTTTTGCATTCACTCATGTTTCTTTTGTTTCTATTGTCTTTGTCTTTACCTCACCATTGGTCTAGTTTCCATTCCTTCATTCTCATACCTTCTGCCTTCCCTGAGTTCATGCCACAAGTATGTACCTTTATGTACTCCATATGGTCTGCTCTCCATTCTGAGTTACATAGCTTTCATGCTCATGTATTTAAGTCTGTACTTCACTAAGGGAAACCTCAGTTTGAATATCAACTAAGTTTCTCTACTCCAACTAAGTCTCTCCACTTCACTTGTCAGCCCTGTCCAATTCCATCCTCCCACTTCCTCCTCTACTTGCACTCTGCCTCAGTAGCCTTGTTGCCACCATTGTAATCCATCTGTACTCTGCCCCTCTAAAATATGAGAACAAGGGCAGTACAAGGGTGCAGGCATTTCCTGAAGCTGCCATCCTCACCATCTGACCCCAACCTCCACACCTCTGCATCTATGACCTCTGCATGTCCACACATCTGGAGATTGGAGAATCTGGACTTGACATCAGCATCAGACAGAGATTTGGAAATAAATGTGATAGGATGCCAACAACCATGTTGTTCCTGACTTAGGACAGCACCAAGACCAACACCAGATCCATTGGTCTCAACCCAAAAGCAACCATGATCAATTGGCATGGTGAGGGCAGGGGCACTAGTAATTGTGTTTTTGAGAATGGAGAATGCAGCTGCACAATCATCAGACTAGAAAAAGTCATGCTTGTCAAAGATGAGGGCATTGAGTGGGCAAGCAATCTTGGCAAAGTCTTGGATAAATTGTTGATAGAAGTTTAAGAACCTGAGGAAGCTGCACAGCTCTTTCTTCATGGTGGGAACAGGCCAATCAGTGACACCCTTGACTTTGTTCAGGTCCATCTTGACTGTCTGGTGGGAGACAATCAGGCCAAGATATTCAGTCTTGAGCTGCTCAAATTTGCATTTTGTATGTTTGAGCAACAGTTTGTTTTCCCAGAGAATCTGAAGGACTTCTTGGATGATGTGTCAATGCTCATCAGGGTCAGAGGTGAATATCATTATGTCATCCATATAAATGACCACACATCTGCGATTGATGAGGTCATGAAAGAGGTGATTCATGATTGTCTGAAAAGTAGTGGGAGAATTTGTGAGCCCAAAGAACATTACAAGGGGTTCAAACAGGCCACGATTTATGCAAAACACTGCTTTCCACTCATCACCTTCCTTCATTCATATATTATTGTAGCCCCAACAGATATCCAGCTTGGTAAAGTACTTTACAGTTTTGAGTTTGTCAACAAGTTCTGAAATGAGGGGCAATGGATAGTGATTTTTTATGGTAATGGCATTGAGTTTACAGTAATCTTGTACCGGATGTAACTTTCCATCCTTTTTCTTGACAAAAAAGAAAGCAGAGGCAAATGGGGATTTTGAAGGGCAAATGTGACCAGATTGTAGATTTTCCTCGAGAAAGGCATCAAGCTCCTTTTGTTCATCAAGGGTGAGATTATAGGTTTTGCAGTCCACCACATGATTACCTGGTAGCAATTCAATGGCATGATCCCATGGGTGATGAGGGGGAAGTTCATCAAAAGTCTCTTTAGCAAACACATCACAGTAGTCATGATACACATCAGGTATGATGTCTTCAAAGAGTTGTTCCTCCTTTGCTTTATTTGCAATGGCTGTGAGATCAGTTGCAATGCTGTGCAAGTGTTGGGAAAGGTATGATGCCCAGAATGACTTGACATCAAGGCAGAAAATTTGACCATCTTCCTGCAACCTAATACATACATTCCACTGGATTGTCATCATCATCTGTATTGAGAAGTTGTGGCATATGATCATTATCACAACAGAAGCAGATAATCCCTGTTGTCCAGCAGATGTCAGGGTTATGAATGTGGAGTCAATCATAACCAAGGAAAATGACATGCATGCCAAGATTAGTGACAGCAAGCACAATTTGTTTGAAATGGGTTCCAATCAACAATTCAATGGTGACAAATGTAGAGATGTTGCCAGCTGAGTTGAGCATACTGTTGGCATTGTAAACAGGAATTGGTTGCAGTAAGGGATATTGTTGTAGACCATGTTTTTGCACAAAGGCAATATCAATTGACAAGCTGGTACACCCCAAGTCAATAAGGGCTGTTGTTTGAACGACATCAAGATTGGGTGTTGTAATTGAGATGTCAATGTCAAGCAACCAACCTTTAGCTGCAATACAGCAAGTAAAACAGGGTTTATGCTGTAGATCACAAAGCACAAAATGTGCTTCAACCTGGCTCATTGCATGAATTTGTTGAACCAAGAGTGATGTTACTTCAGGAATTCAAGTTTCATGCACAAAGGAAGTGAGGTGACAGATGGCTCATGACTCGTCTTTCTCATCAACCACCTTTTTGATCCATGCACATGTCCAAGGATCCACTGTGTTAGACCAGGTCTGTCTACCAGATCCCTTCATGAGCCATTTGATCACTTGTTTCACTTTCCCAGGAACAGAGGCTCTTGTTTGGGACAAGATTTGGCACAGCCAGGCCAACTCACTACTGGGGGATCCTTCAACAATCATCCAGCAATCAACCAGTGACAATCCCACTGGTCACTTGAGGATCTATGTAACCACAAGTGGGTTTGCAGGTGGAGGAGGGGGAGAATTCAAGTTCAAATCAGAGGTTTCGTCAGTCTTGCACATTTGAACAGGTAGAACAGAGATTTTATTGTTCAAAACATACTTTGCTGGAGCTGTAGATGACCTAGCTATGCTCCTGTGGGAAAATCCTGTTCAATACACAAAATTGATGTGGCTAAATCTTCAGCCATAGCATATTCAATTGTCTGCCCTCTGAATTCCATGGTCCAGATTTGCTGGATTCTCAGCCTGAGATGTTTGGCACATGGCCAAGGCTTTCCACAGTGGAAGCACTTTCCTTCAGCACAAGCTTTGGATATGTCCATTGGGACACCTTGTCCACCAAAGGTGCCAACTTGATTAGGGTGGATACCTGTAATGGCAGCCAAAGTTGTCAATGTTGGTGTGGGAGTAGTAGTCAATGCCATAGTAGGCATATGGTGAGAGCAGTCAGTATATCAGGGCCAAGTAGGCATCATCTTGATGTCTTTTCATCACACCACTATCTCAACTAACACCTGATCCACTCGAACGAGCAAACATTCCCATTGCTCAAAATCATCTCCATTGATTAGAGTAGGTTCTGAACGTTCAATGTATTCAACCACCTCGTTCTATAACCCATTGTGTTACGATTCCCTCATTTCTTTCTTTGTCATACTCTGACCGGCATCACCCGGTTCCTTCACCTTCTCTAGAGTGTTCTAGAACGGACAACACGTTCGTCACACGCCATTGTTATCGTCGTTTCTTGTCTTTCATTTCCGTCGCCTCATGTTCTTCCTTATCTCTACCATGAGGCGGTTCCTATCTTTCTCATCTCCGTTTTAACCTTATCATAGAGTACTACTTAAGCCCGGCCGTACATTGATGTACCCTAGCTTAGTTCTGCTCAATCTACCTTGATCTCCTCGAAATCCCCTTGATCCCTCGTCGACCACCTCGTCGGACGAACCCTCCTCGATCTCTCTGTTGACTTCTCTTGTCGACTGAACCTCTGATCTTCTGCCGATTATCTATTGGCAGAGTCTTTTGACGTCTGGCAAGTCTTGCTCAGACTCTCTTGAAAACCTTGACTCTTGTCTTCAGTTCTCTTTGAGCCTACGCTCGTTCCTACCCGGACCAAGTGTAACACATTGCATGTGATATTGATGAGGATGCAAGTGTTATTTGCAAGTGAATATTCGGATTCAGTAATCAGCTGTTTCATGCATATGAAAAAGTCACCAACCATTTCAGCTTTGGTCTGTTTGAGGGTAAGAAGTTCTTGTTCTGCTTGTTGATGAAGAGCCAGTGGGAAGAACAGCCAATGAAGTTCTGTGGCAAAGTCATTCCATCAAACTTCATGCAACTGGTCTGCATTCTCTGTGACATATAGGTCAGTGAAACATCCAGCAGTGTTGGCTCCATGCATATAAGATAGGGTAATCATAACTTTTTGATGATCCAGAGGCAGATGCTCATATCTGGCAAGGTAAAGAGTCAATGTCCTCCTCCATTGAACATACTTGCTCTTATCGCCATCAAACTGATCTGGTTTCTACACAATAGACTTCCTGAGTGTTTGTGGTGCTGGAGTGGGAGGTGCTGGTTGAGCAGGTGTGGGATCAGGAGGGGGAGGTGGCAGAGCAGCAGATTGTCACAAGGAACAGCTTCAAGAGGTGTTGGCAACAGATGTGTTGATGATTGAAGTGTACGAAGGTAATGCATCAGTGAGATCATGAAGGTTATCAAGCAATGACATGATATTTTTTTACAAATTTAAACAGATAGGAAAAGGGAAGGGAAAACATGTTGGTTTTTCAAGGACATCTGACAAAGAGTCAGCCTTGTAACAGGGACCTGAATGCAGAGAGATGATGTGTCAACCAATTTCAGGAGTGAAGGGCTCAACCATGATCCAATCAATGAAAACTAAAGAGGGGAACAGGATACCAGTCAGACTGCACGAAGTGCATGTTGTACCGATAAGAAAGACCATATGGACAACAAGACTCATCAAAAGGACAAGCTTGAAGGTAAAAGTGATGACAGGGTCAGCACTCAAAGTGAGTGAGGACAACAAAGAGCAGTTTTGGGATAATATTAGGATCCCACAACTGACTAGACCAAAAAGGGATGAGTAATGATTGTGAGCAAGAACAAATCCCAAAACTGGGAAGTACATGAGTAAGCAAGTCATTTAAATACTATGAGATGCTTTGTGAATAACAGAACTGAGACCTCCAAGACAAAACCAAGCCTTTGTACTGTGGACAAGACAGACGAGACAGGTGTTCCTGAGTCACAACTGAGACACAAATGAAAATGATAGGAATAGGAGAGACAGGAATTTGACACTTGGAATCAATTGCAAGTGTCATCAGGTGGCTTCCTGTGACATCAACACTACTACATCTGGTATGATTTAATCAACCTTGACAACTACTTTACCCATTGCACGACCTGTAAGTATCCTGTTGTATGCATCCTGCACAGACCTGAATTCAAATGTCAAATCCACATGGGTTGCATGCACCTGATTTCCATAGCCTCCAAGTTGATTTTCTCTCCAAAACAATGTAACCGAGAACCTACCTCATTCAATTAAAGCACATAACATCTTCATATCTTCATTTTTATTCTGCACACTGACCATTCCGGAAGATGATGTACAGTCATCATCCATCGGACAGTCCCCAAACAAAGGTAGCTGGCTCACTCCCAAGTCTTCAGTACACCGCCCAAAAGTGCTGGTCGCATGACCGTGCCAATCCACCTGACCATGCCCATCCAACCCCCTCGATGGGGCCAAGGTCCCGTCGTCACATACCTACCTCCCTTCTGCACATACGCATCCGATTTCATATACAACGCCGTGTCGGACGACCCCGCTGCGTCCAACAGCATTCCAAACTGTGGCTCTGGCTGGCTAGCAGAGAGTTGCTCCGCGATGGACTGGGCAGTTATAGTCGAGGAACATGTCCGCACAGACGCCGCGTACGAACGACTCGTTTCGCGCAAAAGCAGAGGCGGTCATGCGCAGGAAGAGCGCTTTGGCGAGTTGGATGGCGTGGATGCCGACAGCGGTAGAGCCTCCGTTGATGAAAATCGACTCTCGGTCGGGAGGAGTCGACGGAGATGCCTCCAGGGCGCGCGTGGGGTCGTATCCACCCAGACGGAGGGATTGGACTGCTGTCAGTGCCGCGAAGGGAAGCGCTGAGGCCTCTTCCCAAGTGAGCTCGCTAGGTGTCCGTGTGACGCTGTCCTCTGGGATAACGGCGTATTGTGCAAGTGTACCCTGACGTGAGCTGAATTGGAGCGCTGGAAGGAGGTAAATAATACGACAGAAAATGTGTGCGAGCAGAAACTCACGAATGGGAATGAATCCGATGACCTCATCTCTGTCGGAAAACGACGTTCCGTTTGCATCCAAAACGATGCCCGCAAGGTCAAGCTCTGCGGGGTGCGGTCGCCTGGACTAGAGCCCCTTCGTCGCGTCTTCATCACGACTCGAGTGTCTTCATCTTCTGCAAAGACAAGCAATATGTACAACATGATAAAATCACGTACGAAACAATACAGGTATTGACTTGACTTCGGTTGGTGAATCAGGAAAACGCTGACTTCCAGGTATGTTATGTCAACGTCGTCGTAATGATCTCTTCGGATCCTGGCGGAAAATCGAACGGGCCCGCTGTGCAATCGACCATCACATTTCAGCTCGAATCCAACACAAATCAAGACCACGACTCACCTCGACTGCGTCGCCGCCACCTCACGAGAATCCCCGCCCGTTGCCATATCTCCATCCCCTCCCAATTGCCAAGATCTCGTACATGCCTTAGCACCACCACCCTCTCATCACGAATGTCCTGCCCCTCCAAAAACACGCGCGCCCCGGGCAACACCGTTACATCCGCCAACAATACAAGCACCTCGAGCTGCGGACTCTCCTCCAGGATCGGCGCGAGCGCACCGTGCACGTTCCCGCGCGACCAGAACCGAAAGGCGACGTGCGTCAAGTGAGCAAGGTGCTCCACCCCGAGGGACGACTTCCACAGCACCCAGTTGTTCACGATGTCCAGATGCGTCAACCGTTCAACCGCGGGGTGGTGCCGCAGCGCCTGTTTTGAGTGACCCGGAGGCAAGAGGGTCATGACGTTGAGCGACAGACACGTGAGCGGCAGGGCAGCGACGCGGGTCGTGAGCATGTCGGTGGCATAATAGGGGAATTCGGACCTGTTTTCGATCGTCGATTTGGTGTAGATATGGGTGTCGATTTCGATGTCGATTTCGACTTGAAGAAA
>JBBPMP010000817.1:1773-12531 GCA_038090395.1 Boletales sp. KT-2023a
TGGAGGATGGGTTGTGATAGAAAGAGTTTCTGTTAGGATCCCACAACTGACTGGACCAAAAGGGATGAGTAATGATTGCGAGCAAGAACGAATCCCCAAACTGGGGATACATGAGTGGTGAATCTCTCTATATACCTATGGAATGCCTTGTAAAGGACTAATCTGAAACTTCCAAGAAAAGGCCAAGGCTATGATCTGCGGAACAAGACATATGAGACATATGAGACAAGGCCTTTGACAAGTGTTTTTGAGACATGACTGAGACATGCAGTAAACTGATAGGGGACAATAGGAAAAGATAGGAGGTGGTTTTGTCATCACCCCCCGACTAAGCCCAAGGCTCTGGACGAGGAGGAAAGTCAAAGAGACAAGCAGGAAGGCAGTTAAGAGTTGCATGAAAGGCAAGGAAAGCAGGGGTGGTAAAAAGGGGGGAGGAAGAGGGAGGGGAGGGATGATCGAGACAGAGGGGACAGGCACAGGGCGTGTCAGGAGCGACAGAAAGAATGCGAACATGCATAGCGCAATGAGGGTGTGGGGCAGTGGGATGTTTACAATGAAAATTGTGTACTGCAGACTGAGTGTTGGCAAGCTCGGTGTCATGTTTCCATTCATTTTCATTGCAGGGAAAACCTTTCCAAGTGACGAGGTACTCAATGTGATTGCAGCATACACACAAATCCAAGATGTGTGCAATCTCTTGCTCTTCAGCACCATGAATGACATCTGGAGGGGGTGGAGGAGGGAGTTGTTGGGAAGGAAAGGCACTGGGAAGGTAGGGATGAAGGATGCATTTGTTGAAGACAGGGTGAATGGCTTTCCAGCCAGGAGTCAATTTGAGGCGATAAGCCGATGGGCCAATTTTGCACTCGACTTTGAACAGACCATAACGTTTGTCGTCAAGCTTCTTTGACAGTTGGTCAGTGCGAATATTTGTGGCTTCAACCAACATGAGATCGCTGGGTTTGTATTCGTGTGGAGGGTGGACTGTACAATCATGAAAATGCTTCATATTGGCCTTTGCATGTTCTAATGCCAAATGGGCGGTGGTGCGATGAGCCTTCATCGCTGCAACAAAATCTTCAGCATGGGGATTATGCAACTCTCTCCATCCATCATGCTTGATGTGGGGGTTCCAGCCATAGTTAAGGAGAAATGGGGTTTGGTTGGTACTCACATGCATTGTTTGATTGTGAGCGAATTCAGCTAAGGCAAGCCACTCACTCCAATCAGTTTGGCGATGATTAGTGTAGATGTGGAGATACTGTTTGACCTCCTTATTGTAGCATTTGGTGAGACCGTTCGTCTGTGGGTGGTATGCAGTGGACAGATTCCCCTCGATGTGAAGGTGTTTGTACACATCCACCATGAATGATGAAACAAACTGAGGACCACAATCCAAAATGACCTTGTGAGGAGTACCATGAAGTTTGAACATGTGGTCACAGAAGATGTGCACAACACCTGAGGCAGTGATGTTGGTTGTGATGGAAAATAAGTGTATCATTTTGGAGAATGCATCGACGATTGTTAGGATGGCATTCTTGCCATGAGATTCCGAAAGTGGACCAATGAGGTCAACATCAATAATCTCCCATGGTGCGTTGGGAGTCTCTTGCAGGTATAAAGCGGTTTTTGATGGTTCAGTGTGAGATTTTGTCTTTTGGCAGCAATCGCACCCCTTCACGTACCAAGTGATATCCTTTTTGATGGTGGGCCAGTAATACTTTTCAGCGATAAGATTTTTGGTCTGCATGATGCTGGGATGACCTGCAAGAGGATGATCATGATGTGTCATGATGATCTGTTCTCATGGACGATCATCATTTGGAATATATGTGCAATTTTGCCAATAGATCTGTCCATTTTCTCTCATCCAATCGGAGCCCTCGCATCTCAATCCTTCTTCGACCGTTCATTCAACTTTGTATTGTAACTTGTAAATTGCTTCATCAAGCATTGGAGTTTTTGAATTGTGTACAATCTCTTGATTGATGGTGTGATTTGCAGGAAAAGAGGAGTTGAGGAAAAGTGAATCAGGTAGGAGGGTAATCTGCTTATTGTCATGTTCCCCCAATGTGAAATCAGGCTGCCAGGACAGTGGATCAACAGGATTAGTCTTTCCAGGGTGATGAGAAATGAAGAAATGATATTCTTGCAAAGTCTGGTGCCAACGCGCTTGGCAGTGAGAGAGATCTTGTGGTCATTGGAAGAACTCAAGATTTTTGTGATCAGTCAAAATCTGGAAAGGGCTATGGGCATCAAGGAGATAGTGATGCCATTCATGTAAGGCAAACATGATAGCTGCCAGCTTGAGGTTGGCTGCATGATAATTGCATTCAGTGTCAGACAGAGATTTGGAAATAAATGCAATAGGATGCCAATGACCATGTTGTTCCTGACTGAGGATGGCACCAAGACCGACACCAGATCCATTGGTCTCAACCCAAAAGCAACTGTGATCAATTGGCATGGCAAGGGCAGGGCCACTAGTAATTGCATTTTTGAGAGTGGAGAATGCAGCCATGCAATCATCAGACCAGAAAAAGTCGCACTTATCGGAGGTGAGGGCATTGAGTGGGTGAGCAATCTTGGCAAAGTCTTGGATAAATTGTCAATAGAAGTTTAAGAACCTGAGGAAGCTGCACAGCTCTTTCTTCATGGTGGGAACAGGCCAATCAGTGATGCCCTTGACTTTGTTCAGGTCCATCTTGACTGTCTGGTGGGAGACAATCAGGCCAAGATATTTGGTCTCAAGCTGCTCAAATTTGCATTTTGTATGTTTGAGCAACAGTTTGTTTTCCTGGAGAATCTGAAGGACTTCTTGGACAATGCATCGATGCTCATTGAGGCCAGAGGTGAATATCATTATGTCATCCATATAAATGACCACACATCCATGATTGATGAGGTCATGAAAGAGGTGATTCATCATTGTCTGAAAAGTAGCAGGAGAATTTATGAGCCTGAAGAACATTACGAGGGGTTCAAACTGACGAAATAAAATGATAACACATGAATGAATAATGCTAATAAAGTATATATTAGCATATACAATCATGTTCTACTTAACCTGCCCTAAAGCAGATTGAGAACATTAGTAAAAACATTGTAAATCGATGTTTTTACTCTAAATAAATTCTAGAAAATTCCGAAAAATATTTCGGAACCTCCGGAACACTTCCGGAAGACATCCGGAACCATCCGGAACAAGTTCCGGAATATTCCGGAATTATTCCGGAAACCTTCGGAAAGGTTAAGGATCATTTTACCTGTGTAAGAGTCAGTCGGATCAAGAAGTCTGAGTCTTAGTGACTAGATCTTTCTATATCCGAACTATCTTACTATTCTAAGTCTAAATCCTTAGGAAGACTTAGGATCATTCATCAAGAATGAGTGACATATATCATATTCAATAACTGTATAAATACAAAGTCTTTTGTACTCATACTGTAGAGACTCAGAAATCAAGTTCCTTTCACATCTTCTATTCTCTCATTCAACCCGACTATCAAACATAGTCCAATACTCTACTCAAGTATTCTGCTAGACAGTAAGTCTCATACTGTCATTACCCCTATCGTTGTACTGCGCACCCAAGAGAGTAGTGTAAAGCGTTAGCCTGCACTATTTACACTCTCTTTACAAACAGGCCACAATTTGTGCGAAACACCGCTTTCCACTCATCACCTTCCTTCATTCGTATATTATTGTAGCCCCATTGGATATCCAGCTTGGTAAAGTACTTTGCAGTTTTGAGTTTGTCAATGAGTTCTGAAATGAGGGGCAACAGATAGCAATTTTTTATGGTAATAGCATTGAGTTTATGGTAATCTTGTACCGGATGTAGCTTTCCATCCTTTTTCTTGACAAAAAAGAAAGCAAAGGCAAATGGGGATTTTGAAGGGCGAATGCGACTGGATTGTAGATTTTCCTCAAGAAAGGTGTCAAGCTCCTTCTGTTCATTGAGGGTGAGATTATAGGTTTTGCAGTCCACCACATGATCGCCTGGTAGCAATTCAATGGCATGATCCCACAGACAATGAGGGGGAAGTTTGTCAAAAGTCTCTTTAGTGAACACATCACAGTAGTCATGATACACATCAGGTACAATGTCTTCAAATAGTTGTTCGCCCTTTGCTTTATTGGCAATGGCTGTGAGATCAGTTGCAACACCATGCAGGTGTTGGGAGAGGTATGATGCCCAGAACAACTCGATGTCAAGGCGGAAAATTCAACCATCTTCCTGCAACCTAGTACATTCCACTGGATCGTCATCATCATCTGTATTGAGAAGTTGTGGTGTATGATCATTATTGCAATGGAAGCAGATAATCCCTGTTGTCCAGCTGATGTCGGGGTTATGAATATGGAGCCAATCATAACCAAGGAAAATGTCATGCATGCCAAGATTAGTAACAGCAAGCACGATTTGTTCAAAATGGGTTCTGATCGACAATTCAATGGTGACAAATGTAGAGATGTTGCCGGCTAAGTTGAGCATACCGTCGGCATTGTAAACAGGAATTGGTCGTGGTAAGGGATGTTGTTGTAGACCATGTTTTTGCACAAAGGTGATATCAATTGATGAGCCGGTGCACCCCAAGTCAATAAGGGCTGTCATTCAAACAACATCGAGATTGGATGTTGTAATTGAGATGTCAACATCAAGCAATCGACCTTTAGCTGCAACATGGTGAGTAAAACAGGGTTTATGCTGTAGATCACAAAGTGCGAAATGTGCTTCAACCTGGCTTATTGCATGAATTTGTCAAACCAAGAGTGATGTTACTTCAGGAATTCAAGTTTCATGCACAAAGGAAGTGAGGTGATGGATGGCTCATGACTTGTCTTTCTTGTCAACTACCTTTTTGATCCATGCACATGTCCAAGGATCCACTGTGTTAGACCAGGTCTGTCTACCAGATCCCTTCATGAGCTGTTTGATCGCTTGTTCCACTTTCCCAGGAACAGAGGCTCTCGTTTGGGATGAGATTTGGCATGGCTGGGCTGACTCACTACTGGGGGATCCTTCAACAATCATCCAGCAATCAACCAGTGACGATCCTGTTGAACGAGTACACGTACATACGTAGTAATTAGTTCTCACGTTTCATGTATTTAAGTACAGACTCAGCTGAGCTGAGTTCTAATCGATTCTCTTTCGATAACCACCACCTGCACCTTACGTTCAGCTCCAACCCTCAGGTATGTAAGCCGATTCCTAGCGTTACTAAACGCGTGCCCTCGCAACAGATCCCACTGGTCGCTTGAGGATCTGTGTAACCACAAGTGGACTTGCAGGTGGAGAAGGGGGAGAATTCGAGTTTGAATCAGAGGTTTCATCAGTCTTGCACGTTTGAACAGGTAGAACAGAGAATTTATTGTTTGAAAGATACTTTGCTGGAGCTGTAGACAACCTAGCTACGCTCCTGTGGAAAAATCCTGTTCAATATGCGAAATCGATGTCACTAAATCTTCAGCTGTAGCATATTCAATTGTCTGCCCTCTGAATTCCATGGTCTGGATTTGCTGGGTTCTTGGTCTGAGATGTTCAGCACATGGCCAAGGCTTTCCACAGCAGAAGCACTTTCCTTCAGCACAAGCTTTGGATATGTCCATTGGAACACCTTGTCCACCAAAGGTGCCAACTTGATTAGGGTGGATATCCGTAATGGCAGCTGAAGTTGTTGATGTTGGTGTGGGAGTAGTAGTCAATGCTGTAGTAGGCATACAATGAGAGTGGTCAGTATATCGGGGCCAAGTAGGTGTCATCTTGACATCTTTTTGTTGCACTGCTATCTCAACTAACACCTGATCCACTCAAATGAGTGAATGTTCCCATTGCTTGAAATCATCTCCATCGATTAGAGTAGGTTCCGAACGTTCAACATATTCGACCACCTTGTTCTGTAATCCATTGTGCATGATATTGATGAGGACGTGAGTGTTATTGGCGAGCGAATATTCGGATTCGGTAATCAGCTGTTTCATGCATATGAAAAAGTCATCAACTGTTTCGGCTTTGGTCTGTTTGAGGGTAAGAAGTTCCTGTTCTTCTTGTCAACAAAGAGCCAGCAGGAAGAACAGCTGATCAAGTTCTGCAGTGAAATCATTCCATCAGACTTCATGCAACTGGTCTGCATTCTCCATGACATATAGATCAGCAAAATGTCCAGCAGCATTGGCTTCATGCATATAAGATAGGGTAATCATAACTTTTTGATGATCCAGAGGCGGATGCTCATATCTGGCAAGGTAAAGAGTCAACGTCCTCCTCCATTGAACATACTTGCTCTTATCGCCACTGAACTGATCTGGTTTCAATGCGATAGACTTCCCGAGTGTTCATGGTGCCAGAGTGGGAGGTGCTGGTTGAGCAGGTGTGGGATCAGGAGGGGGAGGTGGCAGAGTGGCAGATTGTTGCGAGGAATGGCTTTGAGAGGTGTTGACAATGGACATGTTGGCGACTGAAGTGTATGAAGGTAATGTATTGGCAAGATCACAAAGGTTATCAAGCAATGACATGATATTTTTTTTTTTATGAATTTAAATGGATAGGGAAAGGGAAGGGGAAACATGTTGGTTTGCCAAGGACATCTGACAAAGAGTCAGCCTCATAGCAGGGACCTGAATGCGGAGAGATGATGTGTCAACCAATTGTGGGAGTGAAGGGCTCAACCGTGATCCGATCAACAAAAACTAAAGAGGGGAATGGGATACCAGTCAGATCATGCAAAGTGCATGTTGTACCGATAAGAATGGCTGTAAGGACAACAAGACTCATCAAAAGGACAGGCTTGAAGGCAAAGGTGACAAAAGGGTTGGTGCTCAAAGTGAGTGAGGATGACAAAGAGCAGTTTTGGGATAATGTTAGGATCCCACAACCGACTGGACCAAAAGGGATGAGTAATGATTGCGAGCGAGAACGAATCCCAAAACTGGGGATACACGAGTAGTGAATCTCTCTATATACCTATGGAATGCCTTGTAAAGGACTAATCTGAAACTTCCAAGAAAAGGCCAAGGCTATGATCTGCGGAACAAGACATATGAGACATACAAGACAAGGCCTTCAACAAGCGTTTCTGAGACACGACCAAGACACACAGTAAACTGATAGGGGATGATAGGAAAAGATAGGAGGTGGTTTTGTCAGTTTCTTCAACTCATCAAAAGCTTGTTGGCAAGGAGGGGACCAAGACCAGGGTTGGTTCTTCTTGGTAAGGTTGAGGAGAGGTCAGGCGACATTGGAATAATTGAGGATGAAGTGATGGTAGAAGTTGGCAAAGCCAAGGAAGGAATGAACATCCCTAACTTTGACTGGGGTAGGCCATTCTTGAATTCCATTGAGCTCGACAGGGTCCATGACTAGTTCATCAGGATGGACAATCATACCAAGATATTTAACTTCAGAGGTGGCAAAGTTGCACTTCTCAAGCTTGAAATGGAGATCAAGCTCTTCCATGCATTGAAGAACACGTTTGGTATGTTCCTCATGGGTTTTCTGGTTGGGGGAGAAGATCAGAAGATCGTCCATATAGATGACCAGCCATCCTTCAGCAATCATGTCATGGAAGGAGTCATTCATGAAGCATTGGAAGGTGGTGAAACACTCAAAGGCTTAGGGCTGAGTGCAGATGTAAAGCATGAGAAAATAAAATGGAAAGGGGGTGACACACAAGATGCAAGTGTCAAGAAGAAAGAGAAGAGTGTGCTGGTTCACACAAGTACCCAGAGAGTCTAACTCTAGTAATCCTTTGAGGGGAAAACCAAGAGAACTTGACTGAAGTTCTCCGGTTGGTTTATTGGGTTTAAATACTACATAGGGGTTTGTATATGTTGTAAATAGATCTAACTGATCAAGTCCATGCCACATCCTCAAGGATGTGGCAGCACTGGTCTACATGCATGATCAGTGAGGCATTCATGCATACTACATGAGTAAAGCTGTCCATTGCCTCAAAGTGTGGCAGATCTAAAGATACATAAATGAGAAACATGTAAAACATATGGCAATTGGAGAAACATAAGGTGTCCATGCACCAATGGTTCATGAGTCCATGAAGAAGTGAAAGCATGAAATGTGTCCATGCACAATGTGAAAGGAAACATATGCTTAGATCTTGTCCTTTGACAAGATATACACCCCATAGGGGCTGTGAAGATAAGATTAGATAAGAAAAAGGGGTCTGTTGGCCCAAAGGAAAGGAACATAATGATCCATTGGGGACCAAAAGGGAAAAGAAGAACATAGGGAAAGAGAGTGAAAATATAACATCCATAACAGGTGGTGGGAGAGTTGCAAAGTCCAAAGAACATGATGGTAGGTTCAAAGAGGCCTTTGTGAGTGATGAAAGTGGCTTTCCATTGATGGCCATCTTTGATGTGAACATTGTTATACTCCTAGTGAACATCAAACTTGGTAAAGACTTTAGCTCCCTTGAGTTTGTCAATGAGATCAGAGATGAGGGGAAGGGGGTAGGCATTGCAAACAGTATGTTTGTTGATGTAGTGGTAGTCTTGACAGGGACAAAGGCCACCATCTTTCTTTTTGGAAAAGAAGAATGGGGCAGCTTGGGGGGAGTTTGAAGGGCGAATCTTGCCAGCTTTGAGGTTTTCATCAAGAAAGGCTTCAGTAGCAAGCTTTTCATTGGGGGTGAGGGGATAGAGTTTGCCAATCTTTGGGGTGAAGGACTCATCAAGGTTAATTTCATGGTCATATGGTCAGCTAGTGTCAAGTCCAGTTCTTCCGTGTCTCCGGAGGTCAGAGCGGAGCAGATGAAATGGGGGCAGGGGTCGGAGGTCAGACAGAGGTGGAGTCATACAGAGAGGACGTCGGCTTCAGGGATCACCTGCACCCTTGCACTGTCCATGTCCTCAGATTTCAGAGGATGGAGTCGGATGTAGGTACAACAATAGCGGGTGCTACCAAGGCGGAGAGAGAGAGCGAGAGGATGAGGAATGAGACAGGAAGTAACTTAGATGTGATTTTCCAACTGAGGCTAATCCTCAGTGGAGTACAGACTAAATACAAGGAGGTCGGAGGCTGTACTACAGGAGTGATGGAGGGCGGATCATGTGGAGTACATAAATGTACATACTGGTGGCACATGCTCAGGGAAGGCGGTGTTACGATCGTTTACCTATGTATCCCTTTTTTCCTTCACTCCTCTTTCGATAGAGTGCACATGCACATCTTTGTCATCCCTTCTTACTAAAATGGTGACGTGTCTCTCTCTTATCCCATCCCGACCACTCTTCAATAACGTGTCCTTATTCCGCATTGTTCTAAGACATTCTATGCTTATGCGTTGCCTAGTATATAGTCAAGTAGTTGACCTACCTGTCCTGTATTCTCGATCTGCGCAATCTAGCGTATTCTCTTGAGTCACCCTCAGTCCCTCAGTCTCCTCAGTCCCTCAGTCCGTCCTTGTGATGTATAGTCTTCGTCCTTCGTCGCCTTCAAGCTGAGTAGTACCTCTTCGTGAGCATCCTGCTCATTGGCATCCCTTCAACTTGATCTTGATCTATCAGAGGTACGCTTCACATAACAAAAGATCGAGAATCACCCTCTGTCCCTCCTATTATGGAGTAGGACCTACCCTAGTACATCATTCATTGTTACACAGCCCCAGCAGACGACTCCTCCGACGAGGAGCCTACCCTCTCTACCCTTGAATTACATCGTTGTCAAAGACTTGCTGGATGAAATCGCCCCAGTCCAGTGAACTCCCCATTTCGGACCACTGCCCCACCACCATTGTCTCTTCCCATAGTCACTGTCCCCACCCCATTGCCCAGCTCCCATGTCTCTAGCACCCCCCCAGCGTCCCCTATTAAACTTAGCCCAGTCCTTCCCCAGATCTCTCTTGCACCAACCCCTTCGCTCCCGTCCACCTTCGCCCCACCCAGTACACCAGTTACTCCGTCCATCATGACCAAACTCAAAGCTGCCCTCCCCGTGGACTTCTCCGGTGATCCAGCCGACGCTGTTTGATGGATCAAGGCCATGAAGGCCTACTTTGAAATCAACAAAGCACTCTACTCCTCTGACGACAGCAGAATCATGACCACGTTGAACAAAATGAGCAAGGGACAAGGAGTCTCCTTCTCAGAAATGTGGTATGATCGCATGGCTAACCAAGCAGTCGCCCAAACCGAGAAAACCTTCAACAAATTTGTTGGAAACTTCGAATCCACTTTCTATCCCTTTGATACCAAAGCCACCACCCGCCTCAAGCTCTCCAAGCTCGTACAGAAGACATCCAAAGGAAAGGACGGCGAACACGACAACGGATTCCAAAAGTATATCACCAACTTCCAGAACCTCGCTGCCAGAGCTGGTATCACTGACGAACTCACCCTCATCGACCAGTTCTCCCTTGGTCTCAACCAACAACTCGCTGTTATGATCCTCTCCATGTCCACTGTCCCTTCCACTCTCAGAGAGTGGCTCAATAAAGCAAAGACTTTCCATGCCCAGAAGGCCCGCATCTCGGCTCTTAGACGAGGTCATCATACTCCCTCCTCCTTCACTTGCCCCACCACCACCACTGATCCCAATGCCATGGACATTGACACCATACGCATCTCCAAACTCACCCCTGCTGAACGCTCTCGCTGTTTTCAAGAGGGACTCTGTCTTTGCTGTCGCCAGAAGGGACACAATGCCCAACAATGCAAGACTTTCGCATCCACCTCACGTACCACCAACCCCCCCAGACAATGCATCCAAACCACGGAAACCACCCCCAGTAC